>PVJH01006114.1:0-104969 GCA_004026705.1 Nesogale talazaci
TTCTTCTATAAACAGGTGTTTCTTTCATGTGTTTATTATAATCTGATAGTTCTCAATTATATGTTGCTGTATTTATATTTGTGTCACATTAAATTGTAAGTTCCACAAGGACAAAAGTCCCATCATTCCTATCTACATAGTACACTGGTATGGCGGTTCTCACCCTGCTCAGAGCACTGCTTATTACCTGACGCAGGTTGAATGGAATTACTTAGCATTCTAGTCTGTAGTCAGCAAGACAATTATGTTCCTCTCATTCATTTAGGAAAGTCTTTCTCTTGATATTTGGAAGTGCAAATTAAAAGACTGATTCCTTCAGATGACACCTTTGTCCTGGTTTAAACTGGCATGGTCAATGTTGTCTAAATTTCATTACATTGACAGTGCAGATTTCATGAGGAGGATGAGAGTGTTTAATTTTTTGTGCTATTATGTCTCATTTCCCTATGTGATTGTCAAAATTCATCTTCCACTAAACATCAAGGACTTAATATGCTGTATTTTTTTCTATCAGATGCAAATAGAAAATATATGTCATACATGTGCACGACCCACTTACAGGTTGTAGCATAATTAAAGAGGTCTGAGCTTTGCAAAATGTCACACTTTCCCCACTTCAATAAAGCCAATGATCACCAAACTGTGCGTGGTAGTTATAGGGCTGGACTTGACTTGGCCCTGTCCTAATTTATTTTAAATAAAAATGATGAACACACTTTAGCAATATTCCTGGATTTTTTGTTTTGCCTTGTTTTTTGGAAAGAGTTATTTAGGAGTGTAATATATTTCAGCCAATAGGCAAGCCCTTTCTAGTTGTTAGAGATTAACTTTCTTACTCAGTGACTCAGTTTTGGAAATGAAAATGAATGACATGTAGTCAACTCTTCTTCACAACTCTTACTAAGCAGGATATAAAGGGGGATGGGAGGGTGGGTCAGAGACTCTCATTCTTTTCTGCTTTTCATTCCTCATTCTTCTTCATTGCAGTCGAGAGAGAAGAAAACTAGAGGAGAGAGTGAGCATTGTGAGTGGTTTGAGTCAAAACTTTTACTTGTTCAAAAAATTGATAGTGATTGGTCCCAGGACCTCTTTGAATTCTATTTCAAGGCTACACCAGCAACAATACCACCCTGGCCCTTATTCTCCACCTCGTCTTCTCGCCTGGACTTTAAGAGAGTAAGGTGCCATGGCTGTGAAGCCCAGGACCCTTTGTCGTAAAACTACAGGTGAAAATGTCATCAATTTCTTGTTGCCTTGTTTTCGGGAACAAACTAGTTTGATGTTATTTCTTCTTCGATTTTTCCAGGACATCACATTCAATTCTCAACTGTCCTGTTTTTAAAGAAAGATAAGACTTGGGTTCTGATTGAATTTTCCTTGAGATCAGTTATTGCCAAGTCCAGTTTATTAAAGGGGTAACGTGGCGTCAGTTCTCAATTCTTTGAGGTCATCCTCAAGTTCATCTGTGAATGAAATATTTTTTGAAGTGGGAATCTTGAGTGATATTTGTTTCCTATGCAAAGAGGAAAAAACAGATGAGTAAGAGGGAACACAGGAAGATAATTTCTCCTTCATGTTGCTATTTAATGTATTTTCTTGGTTTCTACTTCAAACTTGTTAAAGTATCTGTTAGGTTTGCTCTTTTGTTTCAGTTATCATGATTTTCCTTTACTTCCATGTTATTTGCAGCATGTGAAAGGTGGCATGCAAAGTAGAAAAATATTATTTTTGCACTGGAGAGATTAATCAAGTAGCATGTGTGGTTTGGTACCAAGATAGAAGGACCCATCGTGGTCCCGCAACCCTAGTCCCTCAGTGCTAGGGGATAGAACTGTATCCACTTGGTCTGGTTGGACTGCAATCACATTGAGCTACAGTGGGAAAAAAAGCTTCCTGTGGCCCACTTCCACCACCCAAACAGCACAGACATACAGTGAAACACCTAGTTAGTGAGCACCCTATGAGCAAACAACTGTATGGATGGTGCACCAATATGCACAGCACATACTTGCGCATATACCATATCTGCACAGAAAACACTCTTGTATGGATAGCTCATGAGCATATGATATCTCAGTCATGGATGGCTGATGGACCCAAGCTTTCCTAAATTGTCTGTGTTAGTTCGGGTCAAATAGAGAAACAAACTCATAAACACTCATGTGAATAAGAAAAAGTTTTATATTCAAGAGCAACTGTACATTAAGAAACCCCAACCCCATCCAGACCAAGGCCGTAAGTCCAATATTAACCCCTATGTCTGATACCAATGTATAAAGTCCTCTTCATACTCATGAAGCACATGAAATGACACCAGGACAATTACAGGCCAGTGAGTTCAGAGTCTTGTATATCCAGTGGTGGTAGAAGCATCTCCGTGCAGGCAGGGGGTGTGTCTACTGACTTTTCTGACTTCAGAGGTCAGGTTTCATCAGGGTAAGCTCATGTGGCTTCTACTCTGGGATGCCTCACAGGGAGTCCGCCTTGTGTCTTGTCAGAGTTTCTCCAAGGGCCTGAGTCCTAAGTCTCTCACCTCCAAGGGGGAAATATGGCCAAATTTCCCAGAATTCTCAGGAGAAAGCCAGGCCCATGCACAGATCTCATTGGCTATCTCCAGAGTGACAGGCTAGACATCACCCCTACACTCTTAATCCTCAAATTGACACTATTAGGTGACAATATCAGAATGTGACTTGCACATCTTGGAAAAAATTCGTCTGGCCTTATTCCATATCTTTGAAAATTATCAAAAGATTAGGATAAGGAGCCAAACAAATAAAACAAACAAACAAAGAACTCACGGCCATTGAATCTATTCCAATTAAGGATATCAAAACCAAACTCCCTGTGATCAAGTCAATTCTGACTCATAGCAAACCCATCGGGAAGAAGGTCACTGTCTCTGTGAGTTTCTGAAGCTGTGATCCCCTATGGGAGTCAGTAACAGACACTGCGACCAGTACCCATGATAAAATTTCATGCAAGATATGAACAATTGAAAACAGCTTCATACTACAAATATCTGCCAAGACAATATTTTCTATGTGTTTTATTTCACGAAGTCTGAAATTTTCAGCGCTAGCGTTCATGGTCCACCATCACTTAGTTTTGCTAGTTCACTCCAAATGCATCTGCCCATCATACTTTTTGACACGGAGCCCTTTAGTTAGCACGATCTTTGCCCATGTCATGAGTACTGTATGATGCTCATGTTGGATTTCTAGCCTTTCTCCAGTGCTTCTCCTCTCTAGGAATGTTTTTGTGTGCTTGTTTGGATTTTACAAACTTTTGATTGAAAGTACAGAAATGCTTGGTGTCCTTTTAACAGGAGTATTGGGATGTAATTCCTATATTATACAATTCGATAGTTCAATCCCACCCAGGGGAAAAATGTACTCTCATCACCACAATCAGTTTTAGAAAATGTTCTTCACTGTTATATTCATCATCGGTTTTTCAATATGCACCCACCTTGAAGTAGGAACTTCTATTTTCTGTGATTTCATTGAATGTCACAAGGTCCCGTGATTCTTCACTTGTGTAAGCTTCTACAGAATCTATATTTTTGATGTGACTGTGCTCTTCTCGACACCTTACTGTGGCATGGTAGATCTTCTCTATCCACAAAGCTACAGGCACTCCCTCTTCACTCTAATTTAGTGATTTTCCTTCTTGAGAATAGAATCGAAATTCCTGATTTTCCCACCCCATAAGAATGTACTATCTACAAGAACTGACTGTGTTTACTATTGTGACTCTTCCCAGATATTATGAATCTTCATCTGCCAAAAATGGTATTCAACACTGACATACCTATTCTGTGAGTTTTCTGAAAGCAAAGTCTCTGCATATTCCTCCTCACTGTCTTACTCTCTGAGTATCCTGTGCTCTACTCTGGTTCTGCTGGTCCCCCCCTTTGTATTTATTAAGCTTTATTAAGCTATCCTGACTTCTAAGCTCTACTTGGTCTCTGTTTTTCCAAATTTTTCTGTATTTAGTGATTTAATTACATAGCTATTAGATCAGGTAAGAAGGAATATATCGTGCATGCTTGTGTGTGTGTGTGTGTGTTTGTACTATCTGGCACAAAAGTTATCTCCTATAACTCTTTTGTTGTTAAGAAGTAGCAGCGTGTGGCAGTGACTTAGTAAGTGAATTTTAATTATCCATTTAAGGAATGATAGGACTGCTGTACTAAGCATCTTCTGTCCCTCTTGTTTGTCATTGTTGTTGTCATGACTCATATCTGAATCACCTATTACTTTTGTGACTTATATTTTATGTCCTGATATTCTTGCTCTAATGTGAGAACTTCATATATGTTTATGTATGGTTGTCCAGAGATGTCTGCATTTCCCATCTTTCTTCTCCCCATTTCACCCTGAATCTTGAACCCTCACTTTATTTCCTATAGGCTAAAAATGGAACTCTGTGATTCCTATTCAAGTCATTCACAATCCCTTTTCCTAAGACCTTAAATATCAGACATTAGTCTATTTTGGTGACTTATTGGATATTTCTAGAAGCTTTTCTCCAGGGGACATCAATTTCAAGTCATCACAAGAACAGGTGCAACTTCTACTCCAGTAATTCCCACCCACACTTCTAACTCCACTCTATTTCCTGATAAAACCATATTAAGTCACTAATGGCTAGAGTTTGAAATATTGAAAGTTAAAAGCATAATTAGAGACTTAGGGGAAACAAATTGTACCCTTAAAATTTAGAATTAATTTCAGGGGAATAGGACACTTCAAGCACCTAGTGAAAGTTGAAATGACTTTTCTAAAGGAGACACAGAAATCAGCTCCCACCGTCCTTGCTGTTGCCTTCCAAGAATAAAAGCAGGTCAGTGGGGGGAACGTTGGCAAACAGCAACATATATTTCTTGTCAGAATAGAAAATTCAATGTTGTGCTAATCACTGTGAAATTGTTTCATGTCAATTTCCTATCGCAACTAGAGACCCATGTTTTTGAATGGTCAGGGTTAGCAAGAAAAACCTATAGACAGAGTTCCAAAGACAAAGCTCGAAAAAACTCCAAATATAGAAAAAGTGATATGAGGAAAAAACAAAACAAAACAAAAGCAAAACAGAACCTGAAGGGCACTGACAGTGAATAGCTCCTGAGATAAGAAAAGAAATAAGAGAGAGAAGTGATGCCGAAACTGAGTTAAACAATACTTACTCTCTAAAAATTTTAAGACCTTCGGTGGCTTTTCTTGAACCAAATTAAGAGGAAATAAATAAGTAAACAAACAAAAAACACGCGGCCAGGGGTTCAACATATAAGCTGTCCCTCCAAAGAGAGATGGGCTTGTCTGCTCCCGTAAAGATTTATACTCTCAGGAATGAATCCTGTAAAGAGTCACTTTGTGTATTTTGGGGTGGGTTCTCTAGAAAGTACTTTCATGTACTTGTATGTAGAAACAGATTTATATATTAAAAGTGACTTACCTCGATGTTGAAGTAAGCAAGTCAAATTAGGTTTTTCCAGACTCTTGGAAGTTGATGAACAGGAAATAAGATGAGGAAGCAGAGTCTATGGGGGCACAGATTGGAGGATGCAGAGGTAAATGAGCCCAAAATTGGCTGAATAAATCCATCACCGGTAGTCCATTGACAGCTTCTGGGATTTGCAGGTGACCCAACAGGAGACCAAGAGAATGGGTGCAGTGTCACATTCTGGTGGAAGGCAAATGGCCAAAGATAAATTTTTTCAATCACTTTGTGAGTCCATTATGTTGGAGGATTTTGTCTTCTGTCACTGATCCTCTATTTTACCAAGCAATGACATCCTTCACCAGGACTTCCTCACTTCTGAAAACATTGAGGGAATGAGATGAAGTCTCTGGAGGAACATGCTAGTTGTACCAGATCTTCTCTAAAATGTATTTGCTCATTTTCTTAATCTAGGCTCACTAGAGAAGCCAAACCATCATGACATTTACAGTTACATTTCTATATTTACATTTAGAAAGCAACCCACACAACTGGTGAAGTGTTTTGGCTCATGTCCAAAGAACCAGAGGTTCATTAGCTAGCCATAGCATCAAGACCCAATAGAAAAGCAAACTTTTCCACAGTATCCACTTATCTAAGCAGGAAATGCAAAGGAAACTCTCTTTAAATTGTGTGTGTCAGGAAGAGGCAGTATTCTGAGTCATGATGACCCATTTCATCCTAATCATTTTAAGAATAATTGGTATGATTATGGTGGCCTAGGTCAGGTCAGGGGGGATTGCTAGGTATTAACTGCCTAGCTACTGAGGATCCGGGACCAGACAGATTGACACAAATCAAACCATCACTTATTCACTTCTTTCAGTCCCTGGAATTTTCAATATTCTTTGCCAACACCGTAATGCAAAGGTGTCCATTCTTTTGGAGTCTCAGTGGGGTTCAGCTTTAACTTATATATATCCAAGTGAAAATGTCAATGCTTGAATAAGGTACACTTTGTTCCCTCAAATAATATTTTCACTTTTTAAACACTGCAAATAGATCTGTGTAGAAGATTTTACCAATGTAATATATCATTCAATTTCTGAATGGCTGCATCCATGAGTCTTGTAAAATGAGTCAAGTAAAATGACATCTTTGACAACTTCAAACTCTTCTTTCTTTTGCATGCAGTCTGATAATTATTCTTTAGTTGCTACAATGGTTAGAAATGGATTAAGGAGATTCCAATTACAGGCTTACTTAGAGTTGCAGGCTGTTAGTAACTGCAGAATTGCTTCAGCTGTACACTATGATTATTAGACTTAAAAGAAAAATAGAAATTATTGAATGGATCAAGGGCATCTTTGCAATTATTCTTGGAAATCTTGGGCCATGGGTGACTGTTAGGACTTGGAAAATGTAAAACCACAAATCCATGGAGCCTTACTCTTCTGAGGTTAATGAAGTAGGTCTGGAAGTGAATATGCAAAACTTTGACTATGTTGCAGTGGTGGTAGTTGGATGCCATTCCATTGATTCCAAATGATGTCGATCCTATGTACAACAGGAGACATTGCTCAGTCCTGTGCAACCCTCACCATTGTACTTAAGACTGAGCCCATGGTTGCCGCCATTTTATCAGTCCATCTTGTTGAGGATCTTCTTCTTGTTGACTGCACCTCCACTTCACCAAATATGTGCTTCTCATGGACCAACCTTTCAAGATGACAAGTCTCTTAAAACTTCAATGCAGACATGATAGAAACTGGGTTTGATTCTAGCATCTTGGACTTATACTGGGAACTTAGTAGATCCTATCTGATCTTTCACCAAACTGCCACTTCATACATCGTTACTTGCCACCCTAAGGTCTCATCCAATCTCTGCTTTTTCTTATCTGACTGCTCACGCCGATGCCAGGCTTTAAAAGAATACATGGACTTGCTGATGACCGACTTTTATGAGTTGGCAATGAGTTTTGTTTGGGGGTTTGCAGATTAAGATCATACTTAAAGAAATCATACTTTCAGCTCAGTGCCAGCAGAAGTCTCCCAATAGACTGACATGACAGGTCAGCTGCTGCCCCTGTCTCAGTGGAGGTCTCTCTGCTAGTTGATTTTTCAGACCAGGACAATTAATGAAGAGATAAAATCTCCAATTTTGGGTCCTTGCTTTTATATTACATTATATCATATTATATGTACACATATGCGTGCGTATGTATATATGCGCATGTGTGTGTGCGAAGAGCAAAAAAAGCCCTTAGAATTTCTCAAGGAATCATCGACTAAGCAGGATTTAATTGTTGCTGAAGGGCTAGCACAAAAGGTTATCCAACAATGTGAGATCTTATTTGGTACTGAACTTCAAAGCTGAAAATTATGGATTGTGGAACAAGACAAGACACAACCGTCTGCTGCTGTCCCAGAGCTGAGAATATAGAATTTAGAGAAAACTGGGTTAGAGCTGATGGGACCTCTCCGGGAGGTCAAGAAGAAACTAACTAGCCATCCATAAAGCTGTCGAAGCAGTTATTTGAAGAAAAAGGCCAGGCATTCCTTTCCGTGTTTCTAAAACTTCAAATAAAATAGACAATTCTGCATTGACACAGATATGAAATGGGCAGCAATTGAGGGCACCAAGCTCTGAAATGAAACGGAGGTAAGTTGTCATGGCTCTGAAGAAAAATTGTGAAATTGCTACCACAGGCTGGGGAGAGGGTGAACCAGAATAGAATTTGTTTTCTTTGCATCTCATCCAAAGACAAAAGACAAATGCGATAACCAGGGAGTTTGGGGTGAGAAGGAGTCATAGTAACACAGATATAAACAGGAGGCAATGCTGGGAGGTAGGTGCCCCTCATTTCTTCACTTTTACCTTGAGGAGGCAGAGCTAGGTATCTGTTTAGTATGGAGAATTCATTCTTCTACTCATGCTTCCTGGCTAGTTGCCAGACTATTTGGCTCTTTGTAATATGATAACCGGAAGTCAAGGCTGGACATTGATAAAATTGGCTCTTGGTCCTCTGCTCTGTCATCTTTTCTTCAGTATCATTTTTTGATGATTCTTCCTGTCAGGTATTAAATGTATTTAATATTCCTACAAGTCAACACAAGCTATCAATCTGTTGCCTAGCCTACCTCAAATCAAGGGAGAAGGAGCAATGGCAGTTCAATGGTAGAATATTTTCCTTCCATACAGGAGACCAAGGTTCTATACTCAGCCAATGTGGATGTGCACCCCCTGTCCTACAACTAGTGGAAGCAGAGTTTCCAGACTAAGACAGACTAGCAAGAAAGACCTGGAAATCAACTCCATAAAATTAGCCAATGACAGCAGATGGACATTGCACTTCTACTCAAGTACTTCATCAAAGCAATAACATTTTGTGCTATTAAATTGGCATTCTTTGATGCTCACCTTCCTGACACAATCAGTGAGACAAATGTGTGCATAAGCAAATGTGGTGAAAAAAAGCTGGTGGTTCCCAGCTATCAAAGATATAGCATCTGGGGTCTTAAAACCTTAAAATAAACAAATGACCATATATCTCAGAAACAACAAAGTCCACATAGAAGAAACATACCAGTCTATATGACCACAAGGTATCAATGGAAGCAGTTATCAGGCGTGAAGAACAAAAATCATATCATTGCATGCCCACCTTCTTGATATGATCACTGAAGACAAAGGTGTACATAAGCAATTATGGTGAAGAAAGCTGATGGTGCCCGGCTATCAAAAAATATACTGTTTGGAGTCTTATAGGCTTGAAGGTAAATAAGCGGCTATCTAGCGCAGAAACAATAAAGTCCACATAGAAGAAGCAACCCCCCAGCCTGTGGGACCACAAGGGATCAAAGGGATCAGCTATCAGGCATCAAAGAACTAAAAATTATATCCTTATAAATGAGGAGGAGTGCAGATGGGGGACTCAAGGTCCATCTGCATGGGAAGTGATATCCCCTTACAGAAGGGTTGTGGGAAGGAGACAAGTCATTCAGGGTATAGTGTAGCAATGATGAACTATACATTTTTCCTCTACTTTACAAATCTGGTTAGACCAGGATGTATACTGGTACAGATAGGAAAGGGAAACATTGGGAATCCAGGACAGATGATACCTGTAGGACCAGTGGGGAGAGTGGCAACAGCAGGAGGATAGAGGGAGGGGAGAGTAGAAAGGGGGAACTGATTATAAGGATCTACATTTAACCTCCTCCCTGGGGTGGTGACAATGTGGAAGTAAGTGAAGGGAGACATCGGACAGCGTTCGACAAGACAAAATTTTCATAGTTTATAAATTATCATGGGTTCAGGAAGGGGGGCAACAGGGGGCTGGAAAAATGAGGTATCAGTACCAAGGGCTTAAATGGAAAGAAAATGTTTTGAGAACAATGATGGCATCAAAGGTAAAAATGTGCTTCTCCTACAATGGATGTATGGATGGATTGTGCTAAGAGTTGTATGGCCCCCAATAAAATGATTTAAAAAAAATTAACCAATGAATATCCTATGGATCACACAGTCTAATTCAAAGCCAACCATGTGGATGACAGAGCACTGAATTGCTAACAATGACAACAGCAGTATTTACTTAATTTACTTCTACTGCTGTAACAAATAACTCATGTGAGTAAATGTTAGCAATAGAAATTTAGTGTTTTAGAGTTGTGGAGGCTAGAAGCAATATATTCCCTATATATATTTATATATATACACATGCACATACATGCACACATATATGTTTGTACATTTGCATATCCATGGAACAGTTTGTAGAAGTTTTATTCTTTGTTTGCTTTGTGGAAAGATCACCTTTTTCTCACTTAGCTATAGTCATGCAGAATCATCTCCCTTTTGAATGAGCTTGTCATTGTACCTAATCTACTATTTTTTATGAGTCCACATGATTAGTTTTAGTAGAAACAGTTAACTTCTAAGACCTCGTTTACATGGGAACAACAGTCATCTTTTCAAACAGGATTATAATCATACGTCTTGGGGTTAGAATTCTAACACATATTTTGTTAGATAAAAATTCAATGGAAAGCATCCTCAAGTCAACAAATCATAATAGGGACGCTGAAGGGAAATGTAGGTAGAACAAGGTAGTTTAACAAGACCCTCTGATGGTCACATCCTGCTATTTCAGGGATGACTTTGGGACAGCTCCCTTAGAACTGAGGCAAAATATTGTTATTTCAGGTCAAGGCGCTACTTTAATTTTGTTATTCTGCCTCCTCCAACTGAAACTTAGATTTACTATAATATTTTACATTGACATATACATCTTACATTTGTAATCTGATGAACAGACAACCTGTTAAAGGGGGTTTCCCTGGAAGTGTTCACCTGCATTCGAACATTATAGATGTGCTGGTAAAGTTCTCCCTATCTCGATTCCTTGTCAAAGGTGCCATTCTAGAACATTCAGCTTTGGGGGTATGACTCAGCAGCTTGTACTATGAACTTCAGATTTAGGGTTCCTCAGCCATTGCAACCCTGTCAGGCATGAGAAAGCTCCAATCTGATATCTGACCCACTGCCTCATAGAACTGGGATTTTATAGCCTCCACATACATATAATACATAAAACACATATATAACAAAAACTGTATTTATATATGCATCTATCTTTTCTCCCTGTAGAATTCATTCATGGGTATTTGGTGCTGAGAGTAGGGTGCTGCTGCAACAATCACCTAAAACAGAGAAGCATTTTTGAAATTGGATAATGACTAGAGGCTTGCAGAATTTTAAGGTTCCTAACAGCAAAAGTATATCCTTCAACAAAAGAACTCTTATTAGCTCTTTAAAGACATCAAAGCCAATTCAGATGATGACTCAAATGGAAAAGAGAATGATAGAGAATACTTATATCATCTTAGAATTTATGTACCATCAGTAACAAAATGTTACTTGAAATATGGATCTTGAGCATGCCACTGGTGTTGCCTTAAATGAAAATAGGAAGCACATGGTTCAATAATAAAGGCCTTTTTATGCAGTGACAACAAACTTGACTGAATTATGTCAAAATATTTGGTGAAGGTAGACCACATTAGTAGAGAATGGAATATTTGAGTATATTTGAATGCAAACTATCGAGGGACTTAGATCTTTTTTCCTTTTCATATATAGTGAAATCTGAGAAGAAAGGTATTGACTTAAAGATTGATATATAGTACAAAATAAGATAAAACTTAAAAATTCTGTTGTACAAGTGAAAGGCATGTATCCTAGGAAGTTCACTCAAGATATAGCTTAATAAACTTTGTTTAAAAGTAGATGCCTGTGACTGATGGACTAACCATAATTGCCTCAGGATGGACTACACCTAAATTCTCACTCATTTCAATATGTGATTCAGAAGATGAGATTGTGGGCAAGGATGGGCAAGGACATTGTGGCGATCATGTACTTGATATCAATTTCATGATTGTGATATAGGGGTGGAGTCTAGTCTGTCAATCTGGAGATAGTCAATGAGGCCTCTGTGTGGGTCTGGCTTTCTCCTAAGGATTCTGGGAAGTCTCACAGTGTTTCCCTTGTGAAGATGAGAGACCATTTTCCCAGTTGTTGTGAGATGCAGGACTGACAAGAGAAGATGACTGTGTCCTAGGAACTGGAAGAGCAGAAGAGAAGCCAAGTGGTCTTACTCTGCTGGAACCAGAGCTCTGAAGCTGGAAAAGCCACAAGAGACCCCTGCCTGTGTTGAGATATTTCTGTCAACAATGGATACTGCAGATGGACCCTGAGCCCTAGAAATGAGGAGTCATGAGGGGACCACTGCCAGCGCCTGGACTCTGCATCCACTGGCGTGTGACTTCGTGAGTCAGAAGGAGACTTTATAGACTGGTATCGGATATATGGGCTAATATCGGATTTATGACTTTTAACAGGACTGGCTTGGGATGCTTTCTCAATGTCCCATTCCTCTTGTATATAAACCATTCTCTTATATCCATATGCGTGTCTATGAATATGTTTCTCTAGTCTACCTAGATTAACACAAACATGAATTTGTGAGGGGGTTCCAAAGACAAACACCATAGATTTATTTGTTTCTTCCATAAACATGTATTTTAGAGGGAAGATAACAGAATTGCCAAGTCACAAGCACGGAAGGAATTCATTGGTGATAAAGGAGAAAGAAACCATGCAAAAGGGAACATCTAGACTCTCTACAAACCATAAAACTAACTTTAAAGCTAATTGCATTGAGGTAGTTCCAACACAGACTATATGAGGAGAAACAGGGAACTGGACGAATGGAACAAAGCCATGCATGTAGAATTCAGCAGCTCTTACTATCTGCTGCTGGCAGCCTTTGTGTGTTTCCCCACGAACATCCACTACCTCTGGCCTGCTTTCTCTTCATCTCTGTTCAGAGACCTGTGTCAGTGCAGTGCACATCCTCAAGAATGCACATGTGTACCACGGTACCTCACTGTACCAATCATGAGGTGCTTCTTCCCCATGTCTGCTTCTTCCTTTCCAGCAGTAGTTCTCTCCTGTGCCACTATTGACGACCCTTCACTGACACTAGGTCACCCTGGCTGCTTGATGCAGTAACCAGTAGTGCCCAATCCGGTTAGAATAATACACTTCCCCCCCCCACCCCCACCAACTGCTGCAACCAACCCTCTCCTTAGACACTGCCACCATCTGGGAGCCATGTGATCTCATTGTCAACCCTGCAGTTGCCCACCCATCCCTTGCCAAACAGAGGGATATCACTCTTATCTTCCTTAATTATTCTATTGAATCCATCTATTATTCTTTACACATGCATAATGTGTTTCTTTGTTTGATTGTCTTTTGGTTTATCCTTTTCTTTGTCAATGCATTATCTCTTTTATCATTTCTTTCTAGTCCATTAAAACCGTTACAATCTTGAAAACCCAGCAGGGTAGTTCACACTGATCTAAAGGCTCAGTGTGAGTTGAAATTGACTCAGTAAGTTTGGTTTGATTATAATTTTTCCTATTTTCAAATATACTTTAAATATTTATATATCTTTTAGCTCTTATATAGGGGTTCTCCTTTTCCCTCCACTTCCCTTACTTCTCTATCTTCCCTTTTCTCCTTTTCCCTACTGCTTAAAAAAATTCTGGTGACTATTAATTATCTCCTGTCACCTGACAGAGTCAATTACCCCCACTTGTCCAGTGGTCCGCCCAATACTAATAACTACACCAAAATGCCATAGTGCTTCAGAAATACCAGTCAACAATGGTATACACACCACAATCAAGAAAAGCAGGAGGAAACAATGGAGAAATACTAAAACCAAAAGATTAATCTGAAGAAATGACCTTAGAATAACCAACTACAACTTTAAAAAGAGTGATGGTTAGGTAACTTCAAAAGATAAAAGAAATGTTCAAGTGAATAATGGAAATGACTAGGCAACTTGAAACCCTATTCCAAATAGAATTCCAGAATATAAATTATATTACAGAATTAAGCAACACTGTGAAAGGCCTCAACAGAAAAGAAGAAAAGAAAAACTGAACCAATGAGCAATTCAGACAATTATTTTGACTACATCCAATGCAACAGGCAACACCAAAAGATACAAAAGTTTAAACCTGTTGTGGGACACTCTAAGAGGAATAACATATCTCCTTGTGATCTTACGGCAAGAAAAAAATGTACAGAGAAAATATTACAAGAAAATAATGAAGAAAATTTCTTTCATAATTATGAAGAAAAACGATATAAGAAACTGGGGGAATCCCATACAGGATAGACTCCAAAAGAAAAGACATAATGATATATAGTGCTCCAACTTTCCTATAAAGCCAAACTCGTTTCTGTGGAGTCAGTGCTAACTGCTAGCAATGCCCTGGGGGTTTCTGAGGCTGAAACTGTTTATGGGAGTACAAATCCCAGTCTTTCTTCTACGGAGCTGCTGCTGGTTTTGGACCATGTAGCTCCATGCATAACCTTTTCATTCCCCGCACTTTTCTATTACCAGGGGAAAATAGAGGATCCAGAAGCAGGTAGAGAATAAAGAGCAGTCGTCTATAACATAAAACCAGTAAGACACATATCAATAACTTAAGCAGGAACTATGCATGCAGAAAGACAGTAGATATATTCCTGAAAGACAAAAACGCTGCTGACCAAGACTTTTTGCCCAGCAAAATTAGCCCTCAAATCTGAGGAGAAACAAGGATATCTCCAGAGAAGGAACTATTAAAGAAATTTGTTGAAACAAGATAATTCCTGCTAACAGCACTCAACAAAAATAGAGGAAATTTCTCAGCGTAGCAAAGAACATATACATAAAAAGTATGAAAGCATCTTGCTAAATAAGGAAAACTTGAATTAATTTCCCATGAGAACAGGAATAAGTGATGCCTTTACTATCACTCTTATTCAACTCTTTTTTTTATTCAACTCTTGTAAGAAGCTGAACTCACAGCAGTCTTGTGTAGCCATGTCTATTCAAAGCTGGCATGTGTTCCATAAACTCTGACTGTTCCCACAGCACTCTTCCCCTTCAGCTGGAATGCAGTCATACACTCATGACTCTGTGGTCTACATGAGAACCCCTGCTTTCCACCTGTCATGCATTCTCCTCTCTCTGAACCTCTGACTGCTCTGTGCCACTTCCCTGGCACCTATCAGACTGTGTGGTATGATCTTATCTTCTAGCCAGAATTCATGTAGACCACCTCAAGCCTTCTAGGCAACAGCCTATCCTTTGGATGGCTGGTCCCTTGCCCTATTCTTTCCTGGAATATGCTCATGGACAGACTGTCTTCCTAGATGATGCACAGGTTTGCTTCCTCCTCTTCAGGGTGCTAGGGGGATTTGTACCTCCTGAACAGTATGACCCCGCACTCACTCAACTCCATACACTCAGAAAAGATTTACCTTCCCAATAGCATCAACTCCAATCTAATAGAATATGGCAAGATGCTCACAAGAAAAAACATGCTTCAATAAAAAGGAGGCAAATCACATAAACAATGAGATCATCAAAAAGATATTTAAATGACTGGTAAAATGCATGCAAAAATTAAATTATGACTATCACCTCACTTTTATAGTAACAGTCCAATTTAAAAAAGACTGGAGAAAGTGTGGAGACATTGCAATTCTCATACACAGTCAATGGGTTTGTCAATATGTTCAATCATTGTGGACAATTATTTAATGCCACTTAAAACAATTGAGAATGGGCAGCCCATAGAGTTCAGCAATACCTTAGAGGCATTAGTGGTATAGTGGTGAGCTTTGCTGCCTTCGGGTTGAGCAACACCTCTGCTCAGTAGATCCTCTAAAGAATTAGACATAAGCATGAGTAGCCATATGCCCTCCTGTGTTCATTCCTGCACAGTTCACAGCAGCAAGAAGTTGGGAAGAGCCCCAAATCCCATAAGTAGAAATATGGAAAAATACATTTTGGCAGACATACAACGAACTAGTATGAATTACTATAACATGATGATGAAAACCACAAATTACCTCACAACAGAGTTGGACTAGGAGAAGATCGCTTGAGCAAAGTTAGCCGGTCACAAAAGGCAACAGTCGTGTGAGACTCCTGATAGAAGGCCAAACACCAAGAAACAGACAGGCTTTGACTCTCAGGTTATGCACTCATTCACTTTGCCCTCCCAGCCAATGGGGTGGTACATCTACAGCTTGTAACTCATTTAGCACTCCCTTATTGGTACATCATACAGCTCACTTTTCCAGGGGAGGTCTCACCTCAGCTGGACACAGTGTCTCATTATGTTGGGAGTGGAAGAGGTTCTGGGCCGTGCCATGTGGTAATGCCTTGAGGAAAGTCTTACTGGGTGGATATTTCTACATTTATGTCTACTACACTCTAGATTCATGATGAAAAGTTGGGGAGAGGGGGTTCTGTCTCAAAGGAGATGATGTCACTTCTGTTGGTGGGGAGAGTTGGGGAGAGGGTAGCTTGTATTGGGAAAGATGTTTGATTTGCCCTTTATGACCATCCAAGGTGGTAAAATCACCCTGTATCATATGACTTATCATGAATGTATAGCCAAGTTTTTTTTTCAGGCTTTGATGACCCAGGCTTTGTACCACAGACTACTGGAATATATATAGATCTTGTTTTCTAAAGGTGGACAGCATGCTTCATAGGTCACATTGGAAAGATCCAAACTGGAAAACATTCAACATGAACCAGGTTTAGCATTTAATACATATGTTGTAGTTGTAAAGAACTGATAAAGTCCTTTGAAATTAAAAAATTTGATGATGTAAGAGAAGAGGGGGGAGACTGCTATTATAAGGTCATGGATTCAGAAGTCATTGTTGGGTTGATTATGGAGGGGCAACTTGGTCTTGAGGAAAATATTTAACTTTGCTTTATATAGAACCCTCAATGGACGAATCACCCAAGTATTATAAAACTTTCTCCACAGATAAAAACAGAAGGGTGCAATTTGTAAAACCCATTAATAAATCTGGACTTGACTGTAAGCATACCTCTTGCAGATGAAAGGTATTGATATATTCCTTTGAACTTAAAGGATGAGAAGATGAGTGTCATTCCAAGGTATTAGATTTCCATTGCTTTTGAGGCAATTTAAGACTAAGGATAGTATAACTTCCCATATCACAGCAACACACAGGCCACAACTTTCGATCAATTTGTAGCACGGTGGTGGCTTGTGTTTTCCGGTGAGGTTGGAAGATGTGTCATTGGTATTTCAAATAGCAGCAGTGTCACCCAAAATGAACAGGTGTCAATAGAGTTTTCAGACTAAGAACAGAACAGACCATGGAGAAGGAATATACTATCTATGCTTTTTTGACTAATTCCTTACTTCACTGAAAATGTTACAAATAGTAGAGGCACATGGTCAGATGCTGACAATCTCATGAATGTCATTGAAACATTGTCAGATAAAGTGATGGCAGGTGAGTCCCTTGGGTCAGAAGGCCTTCAAAATATGGCTGAGGATGAATTGATTTCTCATAATACAGTGGACTGAACTGGCGTGGAGGGTGTAGGGGCAATTAAAATGAGAAGTAGCTGCTGAAAGCAGTGATTAATAATTGGAACATGGAATGCATTAAGTATGAATCGAGGGAAATTTGAAGTCATAAAAATGAAATGGAAGACATAAAGATCTACATCTTAGGAATCAGTGAACTGAAATGGACTGGTATTATCTGTTTTTAAGTGGGCAGTCATAAGGTTTGCTATGCCAGGAATGACAAAGAAGAATGGTGTCCCACATTCATCATCAAAAATATTTAAAGATCTATTTTGAAAAACAATGCTGTCCCTGATAGAATATTTATCTGATTAGAAGCAAATCCAGGTAATAAAAGTACTATTCTGGGTTAGGGTTAGGGTTAAAAATGTTTAAAAAAAAGCTATTATTCTACCAATGTCTCCAATTGGAAATTGATTAAATATGCAATGTGCATTGAATGGAGTGCAAATGTTGGAAACAAAAAAGATGAAGCAGTAGTTGTAATATATGTCCATGGTGATAAAAATGTAGATGGAGATCACATTTCAGGCTTTTGAAAGATCAACTTTTTCATTGCAAATATCTCTTTTTTAAACAACACCAAAAAAGTCTATACATTCTTACTTCTCCAGATGAAATGTCCAAAAGTCAAATTGCCTATATCTATAGGAAAAGACAACAGAGAAACTCAATTATCAGCAGATAAAATCCCATCAGGGAGTGAATATGCAATGGACCATCAATTTCTTATATGTAAATCCAGGCTGAAGCTAAAGAATATGAAAACAAGCCCATAAAGCTGAATATACTCTACCTGAATTTTGAGAAAATCTCAAAATCTCAAAGCATGCTGGAAGCTCAAAGCATGCTCAAAATCTCAAAGCAAAGGTGGAAGCATGCTGTCCACCTTTAGAAAACAAGATCTATATATATCTCAAAATCTCAAAATAACCGATTTGATGCATTGAACACTAATGACTGGAGAGCTGATGAGCTGTGTAATGACATCAAGAGCACCATACATACATAAAAAAAGGAAATCACTAAGAAGGAAATATTTTGTCCTAAAACAAACAGCCATCTAAGTGAGGTGTTAGCCAAGTACACATGGAAGAAGTGTACCAGACTATATGATCCATGGATTGTAAATAAACAAATCCAAATCCTGAAGAAGAAACAGTACTAGAGCTTAAGTTCTGATGAGCAGTTTTGAAGAAAACTCTGGATGAAGTGAAAGTTCAAAAATCTTTTTGAAGGTTCTCCTGTGTATTAAGCCTCCTGTGTACCTCCTCTGACCATGGTTCAGAAATGTAAAAGGACTACAATCAAACAGTCCATTTTAAAATGGATTATTGAAGAGATAGGTTAATATGAAACACCGTATCCTTTGATCTCTCTTTTATAATCACCTATATTTTGGTATCTGTATTATATCCTCATGATCTGAGACGGTTGGTAAATCTGGTTCATCAGACCCACAAAAGGGTTATGTTAGTATTCTTTGAATTGTAACATTGTCTTGAATGTGCTTTTTTAACAAAAAACATCACTGTTTTGTTACAAGGATGACCTTTTCTGACTCGTTATGCCTCCGTTCTGAAAACCTGCATTTCTGGATGCCTGCTGTTAATATAAGACACATGTTGAAATGTTTATGCTAATTAAGCCTGGATTGGACTATCAGAAAAGTCCTTAAATAACAAGTTTTATTCCATTGATGATTTAATTAGTGAAATCAAGCCACAGGTTACTTGATACCAGCATTCTAATTTTTGCAGGAGGCAGGAGGATTTTCTACCTGAAGAACTATTAATCTAGTAGTTTTTGTACAGGAGAGAGTGTCATTTCACAGGTGCAGATACTGCAGGAATAAAGAAGGGTCATTATTTCAGTGAAATCATGGGTAGGAGAAATAGATTATTAAATTATGTATTTGATCATGTAAATGTGGGTAAAAGCTATAGCATAATTGTAAATGCACAAAGAAGTACCCCAAACTAGATGTAACAAAATTGACTATTTTGAACAAATCTCATGCAAATCTAGTGAAGTCAACTAGGAGAATATTAGAAAAGGCCTCCTAAGATGGAATACAGAGAACAAGTTATCTAGGTCTTTGTAACATTAGTTTGTCAGCAGATAACAAGAGAACACATCCAGGATCAGTAGTAGTAAAAATGGCACCCCTAAGAATACATTTTCCAGTCAGACTCTGGTGTTCCAGCTTTTTACAAATGGCTGGATGTAGAGTATTTTTAAAGAGTTTCATGATCACTGCTAAAATGACAATTTTGTTATTTTTGACCCAAAGATGATTTAACATAAAAACATAAACAATTCCTTAAAGACTTAAGGTTAAAAGGGACATCCACAGGAAGATGGCCTGGATGGTTACCCTACCTTCAGAAACCCAGAAAGCCATATTCTTGAGAATTAAAGGTTTCTCAAGGAGAAGGAACAGATAATACCTGAAAATTAAAATGAACAAGACGTGCTAAACTCAAAAAAAGGGATATGTGTTTAGTTCAGATCCTTTTTTTTTTTTTGGGGGGGGGGCGGTTCATCACTGCCCTCTCTTAGTCGTGGGAGCTACCCAGCCTTGTTCCCAGAGAGTTGCTGCTAGATTTGAACTGCCAAGCCATTGGGCCACAGTCCCGCACTCAATCCTTATGCCAGCTTTTGAAATTTTCAATATATAGAATCATGCCCTGTGCAAAATCAATAGCTTCCCCGCTTCTTTCCCCAGATGGCACTTTAATGTCTCCCCTTTACCTTGTGTTGTTAGCTATGAGGTTGAATGAAAATGGGGACAAGGAACATCCTTTCCTCACCCCCTTTTACAGTGGGATTGTTTTCACTTTTCTCCATTGACTATAATGCTAGCTGTTGGTTGTTCATATTATAGCATTTATTATATTAAGGAATTTTCCTTCCATTCCTATCTTCTTGAGTGTCTTCAAAAGGAATAGGTGTGAGATGTTGTCAAGTGCATTTTCTGCATCTAATGACATGTTCTTATCATTTTTGTTGTCAATGTAGTGAATAGTGTTGATGGACTTTGAACTGTTTAATTTCTTTATTTGAGATTATGTGTAGATGTTTAAATGGTATTTTCTATATAGAAATAGCTTTTTTTCTAATTTCTCCCAAGTTGTTTAATATAAATTGAACAAAATTATTATTACTTTCAAACTGAATTTCTATGAAAAAATTTAACCAATTCATGAAAACTGTCACTGAAGAAGCTATTGTGTGTTAATCTATGGGTTACAAAGAAGAATAACATTAAAATTTCCTTCTTTCTTCCAAAATTACAGTTTTATGTCTTAATAGACAAACATTTAAATGTCTATAGTGATGCCCTTACTCATAGCACATTTCTCAAACTTTAACTCTTTATTTTTTCCAGTGTGAATAAAAACTTGCATTTTAACACTACTAATATGTAGCATACAATGGGAACTATATTGTTATCATTTGTATATTATATAAAATGCATAAATACTAATTCTGTTTCATCATATTTTTATAAATCACTAATGATTTATTAATATCACTTTCATAGTAAATATATGTTTATGTTTGCTTGTGTGCTTACCTTTTTCCTCCCTAACCCATCTTCCGTGTTTCTATGTTTTTTGAGGATATGAAACCCAGAATTGGTGAACCTATCGTGATAGCAACTAGAATGGAAGGTCTTGGGTACCTCAGATGCTTTATAGGGTGGGGTGGGTAATGTGGAGCAGATATCAAGACTGTAACACTGTACAGGAGTATAAAGGCATTTCTAATGAGAGGTCACAACTGGTTTTGAACTGTTGACCTTTCCAACATGGGATCACTTGTTCCATAATTAACCCTGTGTTAGTGTGTTTTAGATTCATGTCCACATTCATTACATGAGATTTTAAAATATATATAGCTGCTAATACTGTTATTTAGATGTGAACACACAACCCATGGTACAAATTGCTCTTTGTCTTGTATAGATTTTCAACATTCGGCCTAACATTTTTGTTTAATATGTCTATTCTGCCTCTTGTTTTCTAGGAATTTTTCATGTCCATTTAATTGCCCCTAAATGTTCTATGTAATTCAGGGTAGAATAGAAAAACAAATCCATAGATATTCTCATATATGTATAAGAAATGGTTTTATATACAAAAGCAACTGAACATTAAGAAAGCATCCCAACCCAATACAATCCAAGGCCGTAAGTCCGATATTAGCCATATCTCCGATACTAATCCATAAGCCCTCTTCAGACTCACGAAGCACATGCAATGACAATAGGACAATCACAGGCCAGTGGGTACAATCTTGAGTATCTGCTGGCGGAAGAGAATCTCAGCACTGTCAGGGGTCTCCCCGTGGCTCCCCAGTTTCCATGGCTCAGGGTCTATCAGCATGCTGCCATGTGTCTTGTCAGCTGCACCCTCTCCCAGGAAGTGAGCAGACAAATAGTGTCTCCCACCTCCAAAAATGATCACATTTCTCAAAATCATCACTGGCTATCTCCAGATTGAAAAGCTAGACTCCACCCCTCCATTCTTAATCCTCAGATTGACACCAGAGTCGGTGACTGCCATAGTTCTTTTTAAAGCTTGGGTTATAAAATGAAACAAAACAACTAGTACTAAAAAGATAATTTGCATTTTAACAATGGTCTACAGAAGCTAGTAGATCTCCCTCCACCCCAGAATATGATCTATATTGCAGAATTAAATCTGTTTAAGGAAACTCACTGGCAACTCATTGGGATTAAGTAGATTCTCACTCAAAACTGCCCTATAAGACAAAGTAGAAGTGTCCTTATGGGTTTCTGACACTGCACATTCTTCAGGGAGTAAGATAGTCTCCTCTTTCTCCTAGGAAGCAGGTAACGGTTTTGAACTGCTGTGCTTAGGAGTTCAATAACACATGAGTCCATTAGAGTGCCTGTGCTTAAAAAAGCCTGTTCCAGAATAGAAAATCACCCTAGTCATTAGAGTGTAGGATAGGTCAATAATTATTGAATCCCATCACCAAAGCAGTGTTATAATATGACTGAAGGTAATAATCCATTTATCAATCCCTGATTTGTAAGTCTTAAAAAACTATTTATTCAGAGGAGAACTCACCTCAATTAGGGTCAGTTTCGTTTGTTTGTTTGTTTGCTTGTTTGTTTGAGGGGAATGAAAGAGAAGCACGCATTCCTGCAATAAAGAATTATCTCATAGTCATACTAAATTAATAGACACTTGCATGACAGTGTCCAGTGCATTTCAATGGATATGCTTGACTAGTGATGCATATGTCAGTTTTTGAGAAGATGATTTAAATTCTGTTGCTGGGTAAACTGGGGAAGGGCAGCCTGCCCTTGGGGAAATTGCATATCATAACTTATATAGACACTCAATGTAGGAATCTGTTCTTTATCATCTTGCTAGTCATGCATTTTAGACTGAATTTATTTTCTGCTTTTGGTGACCAATGTTATGTGCTATACTACCTGGATTTTAGATTTTATCTTTGTGAGGTGTTCGGACCTGGTTTGTGAGCTCCATTAATTGAACTAGACTTAACCTTAGGACATCACCGTAGATTAAAGGATCTGGAACACTCCTTTTGAATTACAGTAGAAACATTGTAGTGTGAGCAGAAACAGAGTATGACTATCCTAAGGTCCTGGGGTTTAAAAGCATTGGATAAGGCTCAACTATTTACTGCTTTTTGAAGTTGTCTAATAACTGGAAAATTAAGACCACCGTATATTTTACAATTTCTTTCTTTTGACATTATGGAAATTGCTGCCTCCTGTCTCATTCTTATTGTTTCATAAGCATATATATATATATATATACACACACACACACACAAACACCTCACTAGTATTCTAAATTGAATATCATTGATACATTGAAACTTGCTGCCATCAAGTGTAATTTGGCTCATAGTCACCTAAAGTACAGAATAGAATGAACTCTGTGGATTGCTAAGAATTATCACTCTTGGTGGGAAAGGAAATCCAACTTTTTCTCCTGAAGAGCTGCTTTTCGATTGGAAACTGCTAACCTCTAGGTAATCAGACCAACGTTTAATCACTATGCCCCAAGGTTTCTATAACAATTGCTGGATTAAGGTAGGCAAATTTTTGAGACTGAAGAGGCAATTCTGTCCCTCTCAACAATTTATACATTATTTGAGAGCCATAGCTATATTTTCTCTGTGAGAGAGAACAGTGACTAAGGTCTTAATGGAGTGTCACTGAAGTCCCTACAGAAGAAGGGTACATGCCTTTATGAACAAAGGGCTGTTGATTAGAATGCCCATGATCATTGAAGGGGCTGGTGGCAGAGCTGAAATTCTGAGCAATGGGTTTGGAGAAGACGATGGGTAACAGTGGAAGTCCAAAATCCATTTGCAGTGTCCTAACGTGGATTAAACCTTCACTTCCTTTTGAAAGCCAGAATGTTCCGTACAATGCATCAATCCATTTCCTGGAGGATCTTTCTCGGTTTTTCTGCCTGTCTACTTTGACAACTACAATGTCCTTCTCCAGGGACTGGTGTTTCCTTAAAAGTCCAAATTATATGAAATAAGCCTTACCATCCTTGCCTCTAAGACATTCTCTCTGTACTTCTGCCAGGACAGAATTGTTAGTTCCTTAGGAAATTCATGGCACTTTCAATATTGATCACCGACACCATAATTCACATAGATCAATACATCTTCTGTCTTCCTTATTCATTATCCAACTTTTCACATGCATATGAAAACTTTGAAAATACGATGGCTTGACACTCATCCACTTTAGTCTTCAAAGTAATATGATCATTCGTCAACACTTTAAAGAGGTCTTGTATAGCACATTTACCAATGCAATTCATCGTTTGGTCTCTTGACTGCTGCTTCCATGAACGTGATTTTGCATCAAAGCGAAACAAAATCTTCCACACATTTCATCTTTTCTCTATTTACCCTTATGTCCCCCACTGGTCCAGTTATGAGAATTTTGTCTTCTTTGTATTGAGCTGTAAGCCATACAGAAAACTACAACCCTTCATCTTCATCACCAAGTGCTTCAAGCCCTCCTTATTGTCGGCTAGCAAGGTTGTGCAGTCTGCATATTGCAGGTTTTTAATAAACTTTCTTCCAATCCTGATGTCAAACTCTGATTCATATACCATACTTATTTGTGTATAAGCTGAGTTTCTCACATCTTTTATGCAGTCTTTGTGGTAAAATTAGGTGCCTCAGCTTACACTTGAGTGTATATAGTAATCCAGTTTCTCAGATGGTTTCTTCAATGTACAGACTGAATAGATAAGGTGAGTATGATCAGCTATGATACACCTTTCCAGATGTAAAACCAGGTAATGTTTCCTTGTACTCTTCACATAATTGCCTCTTAATTCATGTACACATTCTTCCTGGGTATGAAGAAATGCTCTGGAATTCCCGTTCTTTTCATGTCTGTCTAGTGTGTATCTGGTTCACAAAGTTGAATGCCTCATGGTCAATAAAATACAAATCTACATCTTCTGGTATCTTCAGCTGGGACACAAACAGCCAACATCCACCATAATGTCCCTTGTTCTAGGTCCTTTTCTGAATCTGGCCGAGGCTTCAGCAGTTCCCTTTAATTGTATTGCAACCATTGTTGGATGGTCTTCAGCAAATTTTTATTTGCATTATTCATGATATTTTTCTTTAATTTGAGCAACCTCGGAGTTATTTTTTACTGGAAGGGGGACAAATTTTTATCCCTTCCAGTATGTTGACCAAGTAGCCTCCTTCCAAATTTCCTAGCTTAAATTGATAAATGTTTCCAGTGATTCGCCCATTTGTTAAAATATGTCACTTCATATTCTGTCAATTCCTGGAGTCTTGTTATTAGATACTGCCAGCAGTGTAGCTTGAACTTCTCCCCATAGTATCATTGGTAGGCTTCATTTTGTTTCTTTAGTTTTTTCAGTGTAAAATCTCCTGAGTGTTCTTCCTTTTCAGCTTGCTAACTCTACCTAGGCCCTTGTATAGTTCAGTAAATTTTAATTTTTTTTTCTCAAACTGACCTTTGAAATGTACTGTTCAGCTCTTGTACTGTTCATCATTTCTTTAATTTGCTTTTAATGTTCATGCTTAAGAGCAAGTTTAAAATCTCTTCAGATATTCACACTGGTCTTTCCTTCAATTCCCACATTTTTGATGACCTTTTCCTTTTTTATGAATGATGTTCTTGATTTCATGTATTCCATCATTAGTGTTCTTAAGATGCCCTCACAATTCAGGTGCTATGTATTCAAAGGCATATTTTGACCCTCTGGGAACAGTTTTTTTCTCTATATTTTACTCATTTTATAATACATTTATTGGGGGCTCTTACATCTTTTATCTCAATCCATATATTCCTCCAATGTGTCAAGCACATGCACAAATGCTGTCATAATCCTTTTAAAAGCATTCCTTCCACTTGAGCCCTTGATATCAACTTCCCATTTCATCTCACTTCTTCGCCCACCCACCTCCCTCTCTCATGAACCCTTGATACATTATAAAATATTTTTCCATGTCATACATTGTCCTTAATCACCTCTCACCCACTTTTCTGTTATTTGTCTGCCTAGGTGGGGGTTTCTAGGTTGATTCTTTTGCTTGATTCTCCCTTTCTCTCCCAACCTCCCATAATTCTCCTGGTATCTCTACTCACCTTGCTGTCCCAGAGGGGTTTATCTGTCCTGGATTCCCTATGTTGAGGGCTCTTAGCTATAACATTGTGCATGCTCTGATCTAATCCGATTTATAAGGTCATATTGAGGTTATGATAGTGGGGTGAAGGAAGCACCAAATAGCTAGAGGGAAGTTGTGTGTTTCATAAGTGCTGTAAAGTGCTTTGACAGGATCATCTCTTCCCTGCTACCACTCTGTGAGGGAATGCCCAATTGTGCACAAATGAATATTGGGTCTCCACTCCATGCCTCCTCCTGCTCACCTTGGGTATGGTTTCATTCCAGATCTACGATGCCTGATATCTGATCCCATCAGCACCTCATGATCACTCAGGTCAGTGTGGTTTTTCCATATGGACTTTTTGCTTCTGAGCTAAATGGCTGCTGGTTTATCTTCAAGCATTTAATATTCCAGATGCTGTATCTTTTGATAGCTTAGCACCGTAAGCTTTCTTCACCACATTTGCTTATACACCCATTTTGTCTTCAGTGATCCTGTGGGGAAGGGAAGCATTACAGAATGCTGTATTGTTAAAACAAAATGTTCTTGTGTTAAGGGAGTATTTGAGTTTAGGCCCAATATCCATCTGCAAACTGAATTCTTGATATATAGATATGAGTACATAGTTCTATTCCCCTCTCATTTATATATATATATACACACATATATACACACACATAGTTATATATGTGCATGCCTGTATTTAGGCCTCTATAAATGTTCTTTGGGTCCTGAATCTTTACTCTTTTTCCTCTTTACTTCCTTCTTGTCCCACATGTTCGGCCTCCATTCAGGTTTTGTAATTCCTTTCTGCTACATTGCCCTTGACTGAGGCCCGCTAGGCATCCTATAACCTTCCTTCCATTGATTGTAGTTCACTTATTGTTCCCTTGTCCCTAGATTAATCCATCTTCTTTAGATTGCATCTGAAATTACATATGAGAAACTAATGGACTGTTCCACAGTCATAGCCTGGCCTGATTTTAGGTGAGAATAGGGAGCTTTTCTATGTTTTTTTGTCACAGAAGTAGTCAATTTGATTTCTAGGAATTCCATCAGAACAAATCCACATGTATAGTATGGACTTTCATATTCACAATCCATGCTTGCCATTCTAGTCAGTCAATATGAAGATCCACATCATGATCTTCAGTAAGTGAGAAGAAGTGAGACATTTTAAATGAAATTGGCCCTGATGCTGGAGTTCTTGATATTGCAAATGTCTTAAAAGAAATCATGAGTTTCCCTTTCTTTGTGAGGAAAAATAATCATGGTTTAAGATTGATTAATTCTCACCAGTATATAATTTAGAATCAGGATGACTTTTGGTGTTGATTAAAATAAGCACTTAGATAAATTTTAGACCTTACCTTAAAAGAATTAATTGTTTTAGCACATTTTGCTTGGAACAAACCCATACATGTGTGGATTGAACCCTGTTAGCAGTACTTTATATATGTATGTATTTATGAATGTGTATTTTGTTGTAATCAATGTGCTTTGTTGAGTTGATTCTAGTTTCCCTTACATGGCAGGCTGGAACTGCCCCATAGGGTTTTCTAGGTTATAATCCCAAGAAAGTAGATTGTGCCATCTTTTTAGTATAGTACTGCTTGTGAGTGCAAACACTAACATTTTGATTAGCAGCTAAGTGCTTAACCATTGGGATAATGAGGGCCTTTATTTCTTTTGTGTGTGTGTTTTTTTGGGGAGGGTGTGTACCCACTGCTTTTAAGTTCATTCTGACCTTATATGGGAGAGAATTTAGGAGAATTGTAAGGTCTGGGAGATTAAATGGATCAGTTGGGATGTTTGAATCAGAGACCTTGTGACTGGCAACCAATATTAACCCACAGCTCGTTCCAAACACAGCCATACATAAATTCAAATATATATGTATAGATGTGTGTGCATGCATATGTGCCTACACACACAGGCTCCCTAGATGTAAGCATATAATCTAATAAGTGCTCAGATATATATAGAGAGAGCTCAGATAAATATAGATCACTTGTGTTAGGGGCAATCATTATCTGGAATTGAGAATGAGCTCAGCGTGCACGCATTTAGCAGCATATCCCCTCCCTTGCCCCAAGATGACACAATTATACCTTGTGGCTTCAACACAGTGGTGGCAAATGCATGCAAGGCTTATATTGCTTCTGTAACAAGTCCGTAGGTAGGCATGCACTCTTCATCATATTAAAAGATTGGATAAATTTAGCACAGACCTATAATTTAAATGACTGGCAATTCACTAACTATTTTAAGTGCATTTGGCAGAAAAAAATATTTATTTTCTCGCTTCAAACTGCAATAGAGTCTTTGTAATTCACACCACATTTGGAACCTGTTCAGAAGCATTTAGTTAAATTAACAAGATATTACCTACGTCTGTTTTTCAATGGTTTCTGTCATGCCATTCAGTAAGAGCTATTTCCTTTGTAGACATTGTTAGATCAAAATCCAGCCCAAGAACATGTTTTCCTAATGGGTAAGACAAGCACAAGTTTTGTTCAAGCAATTCCTTTCAAGAACTCTACATAATGTATAATTGGTATATAATTGATGTACTTATAGCAAGTATATATTATGTAGAATTTATATAGTTAAGTTTGGGCCCTACACTTACTTAACTGGCAAGTACCAAACATTTGGGCATACTATTATTATTTTCTCATACACTTTTCCATCACAGTAAGTTCACTTTACATGCTTTGCCTTTTACATAAACTATAGATGAAAATTTAACAGATAGAGTGTAAATATAATAAGACATCAATAAGTATGAAGTCCTATGATTAGTGCCCCAAAGTTCTGGTCTTTCATTGTCATCAGCTTCTTGTTTTGTGTGCCTTATTCACATTATTAATTACTCCCTTCTAAGCAGGTTAGTAATTGCACATCATCCAGTCATATTTTTAGACTCCAGGTAATGAAATATTTGCTTCCTAGTATGAAATGTTTACAATTGTAATAATGTCTATTTAATAATATTACATGCAAATGTATTTCTCATACTATTCAGAAAAATTGAATGATGTAACATGGAAATACACTCTCAATTTTCAAACCATCATCATACACTATAAAACATTATTTTCATGTTAGAAAGAAAGAAATATCAACTGTCAAGATGCCACTACAGATTAGGTTTTTCTACTCTCATAAATCCCGTTACATCAGAAAGTATTTACACAAAATTTTTTATATGAAACAAAGCATTTTTCTCTCATAGCTGAGGAAAAAATTCTACATTTGAAATACTACAATATGTGAGATATGTAAGAATCATTTTGTTTTCATTGATATCATAGATTGGAAAATAGGTTCTTCCTTGAAAGCTCATTGATCACCATACTCTTCTTTGTAAATCGTGTATCCAGGATGACATTTTTTCCTTTAATTAAGATGGTAAGTGGTGAAGAGGCAGTGTCATTTTTTCAAGGAAGTCAAATGATCTATGTAGGAGACGTGAGTTTTGAATCTGCTGTACTTTCCCTCTTGAGGCCCTCCGCATCTGACTCCTTTGATGTTAGTGAAGACACCATGAAGTTCACTCAAAGTCAAGACCCAGAGTCTCTGATCAGCAATTCGAGCCCTGAGCATGTGGGCTTCTAGAAGCAGCGAGTGGAAGAGTTTGGAGAACATGCAAACTTTGATGGAAGCATCCTCCAGATGGCCAGAGGAGGAAACCCAGGCTATGACCAGAGTGGAACTGGGGTTCAATGTTGGGCTGCTCATCTTCAGGTGTGTGACTCAAAACCACCAGCCCCTGTGAGAGAGGGCAGAGAGACTTTCTATCCCCGTACATAGCTATACTCTTGGAAACTCACAGGAGCAGGCACAGTCCAACAAGGTAGCTACGACTTGGAATGGATCTCCCTGGTCAGTGAGTTTGTTTTGACTTTGCCGCCCAAGAGTAGATCCCAGGATGGCACAGTTGTCGCTCTCCAAAAAATAAAGTTTGGCTTTATGAATCCAGTTAGAGTTTGTTTTGACTTTGCCGCCCAAGAGTAGATCCCAGGATGGCACAGTTGTCGCTCTCCAAAAAATAAAGTTTGGCTTTATGAATCCAGTTAGCACAGTCGTTCTCAACCTTCATACTGTTGCCACCCTTTAGTACAGTTTCTTATGCTGTGGTGACCTCAACCATAAAGTCATTTTCATTGCTATTTTATAACTGTAATTTTGCTACTGTTGTGAACCATACTGCACATATCTGATATGCATGATACATTTTCATCATTATAGATTGAACATAATTACAGCAGAGTGATTAATCACTAAAGCAATAGGAAACTATACATCATGAAAGGTATATTTCTAATTGCAACTGAATGGAATTTTGTCTTGAAGCATGATGTAGCATGGGTAGCAGGCTTAAAAAAAAACATTTATCAGGAACTTTTTTTGTGGGGGGGCATCACTGCCCTCTGGTGGTCCTGGGAGCTACCCAGCACTTCTCCTGAGAGCTGCCACTGGATTTGAACCACCAAGCCCGTGGGCCACAGTCCCGCACTCAACCACTTACGCCACCGGGGCTCAGCCCCCGGGTAGCAGTCTTAATATAACAACAGTAAATTAATCACTACATTTTGTGACAGTATGAGTAAGAAGTCAACATCAGTGCGAAGGTTCAGATAGCTTTTCCTCAACAGATCAGAAATTCTGAGGGCGGCCTTTGTAGGAGCACAACAACTATCTTCCACAGCAAGTCTACTTCTACATTTAGACTTGATAACCGACAAGCTGCAGCACCCTGTTTCACAATTATATGTTGTTGGAAATGGAAGAAGAAGGTGGAACACAGTCTTGGACAGAAAATGATATGACTACAAACACGTGATCCAGAATTTTGTAAAAGGCATTTTAGTGAAATGAGTTATTGCTGTCTCACTGTGAATAAGTTCAATGAATTCCCCCTGTAACATCTCAGGAGCATCTTCAGTTTTATGAGTAGGCTGCTGGCATGTGTAAAGGGGCTCTCAGAAAGATTTGGAGAGTATGATGAAAGTTCATCAGCAGGCAAGTGTTCTTTCACAGAAATTATCATCATAGCTGTGGTGTTAATCACAGCTTAATTAACTGTTAATTAACACTTAATCTGGTGTTAATTAGAGGATTAACAGTGTAGGGGTGGAGTCTAGCCTATCAACCTGGATACAGCCAGTGAGACCAGTGTGGGCAGGGTCTTCTCTTGAGAATTCTGGGAAATGTGGTCATTCCTTTTTGGAGGTAGAGACACTCAGTTCACTTTCTTGGAGAATTTCTACTGACAAGGGTCACGCCGGGGAGACATTGTAGATCATGAGACAAATGGCAGCAGGCTCATAGACCCTGAGCCATGGAACATGAAGAAGCCAGGGGGAGACCTCTGCCAGCGCTGAGATACTTCTACCACCACTGGATACACAAGAATCTGAACCCATTGCCTGTGATTGTCCTGGTGTCATTGCATGTGCTTCAGGAGTTTGAAGAGTACTATATAGATTACTGTTAGACATATGGGCAAATCTCAGACTTAAGGACGTGAGCTGGACTGGGCTGTGACATTTTCTCAATGTTTAATTACTCTTGTATGTGCATCTCTTCCTTCTACACATAAGTGTGTCTTTGAATTTGTCTAGTCTGCCCAGAGTAATACAATAACCCTTTCCCCTGGTTCAACGTTATGCTCCTCAAAAAAAGCAGAAAGCATAGGCAACATGTAAATTTTATTTTCATCCAGTTTTTTTTCCAAAGCTGGTTTCATTTGGAATGACTGTTTTTTTTTTAATATCTATTTTATTGGGGGCTCTTACAACATTCAATACATTGTTCATATTAAGCATATTTGTACCAATGTTGCCGTATTCATCCATATTATCTACTTGAATCCCTCCAGCATTAGCTGCTCTTCCCCTCTTTTCTCTAGTTCTTTATTTTTTAATTCCATCTCCTCATATTTCCCCTTACCCCTTCTCTTCTCACATGAATTTCCAATAATTTACAAATTGTTATTACCTCTTCATATCTTACACTGTCTAATGTGTCACTTCACTCACCCTCCCGCCCCGTTGTCTGCACCCTAGAGAGGAGGTCACATGTAGATCCAAGAAATTTGTTTCTCCTTTCTGCTCCACCATCCCTCCACCCTCCCACTGTCACCACTCCCCACTAGAAAATGGTCCTGATCATTAGCCATAAGAGAAATGCAAATCAAAACAACAAAGAGATATCACCTAACACCCTCACGAATAGCCCAATTCAAAAAATTAGAAAGCAACAAATGTTGGAGAGGCTATGGGGAGATAGGGACTCTTATCCACTGCTGGTGGACCTGCCGGTATGTATAGCCACTATGGAAATCAATTTGAAGATATCTAAAACAGATGGAAATTGAACTACCATATGACCCAACAATCCCTCTACTGGGCATATACCCAGAAGAGGCAAGTAAGAATCCATGACCAGGCATCTGTGCCCCAATGTTCATCGCAGCACCATTTACAATCACAAGAAGTTGGAAGCAGTCCAAATTTCCATCAACTGAGGAGTGGATTAAAAAGCTATGTTTTTTTTCCCAGACAAATTAGAGCATGTTGCGTTTGGTCTTGCAGTGATAAGCTTAACTCATTCAAGATGGCAAAGAGGTCAACCAAGTAAGCTATTTTCTGTAGTTTATTTTATCACTGTAAAGTGCTTCTAACTGTGGCCTTGCTTTCTGATTAAAAAGTGTTTCAACACCAAGCACAGAAACATGTTTTGAAACTTTTCCTTTCAACAACCGTCTCATTTCAGTGTGGAATAGCAGAGCATTATTCAGCACATCCAACTCATTGCACAGTTGTGAAAACTGTCGACTGTTTAAAGTGTTCACCTTTACAAAATTGACAGATCTTATGACGCTTTCCATTACTTCTCATAACTCTTGTGACAGTGTCTTTATTGCTGATATTTGCCAATGAATCATACAGTGAGTTCTGATGACTTTTCGTGATTCCTTCAGCATCAAACATTGAAATCCAGACCAATATCCTAGCATAGCTGGAGTACCATCTGTGCAAACACCACAAACATTTTCCAAAGAGATCTTATGCTCTTTCAGAAATAAACCAACTGTGTCCAGTACATCACATGCAGTCCTCCTGCAGTTCAGGAGATTTGCAAAAAAGAAGCTCATCTTTAAAGTTGCCATCTTCAATATACCTCATGTAAACCAGTAACTTTGAACAGTCTGTAGCGTCTGTAGACTCATCAAGCTGGATGCTAAATTTTGAAAGTGGAGCAGATTTAATTTCCTAGATTACCTGATCAGATTATCAGTTGACATGTCATCTATTCTTCTGTGCAGAGTATTGTTAAATATAGAAATTGCACTCAATTTTGTAACAAATTCATCTCTGATCATAACTGGAACATTGTTTTTGGCCTCTGGCAACAGTAAAACCTCAACAATGGTGTAAGGTTTCATAGCTCTGGTGATTCTGAGTGCCACCAAATAGGAAGTTTCAATGGCTGCTGCGTTTTGCTTATGGTACTTGCCACATGTCAAGTCTGGTTTTCTTGAGTTTGTCAGATTTGCTTCTAAAATAGTTGGTATTCTTACAGCAAAGTTTGGACACTTACTATCAAAATTACATTATAGTTTGGTTGACTTCATAGATTATGATAGAACTTAACAAATAACACATTGTGGTTGCTCAAGTCCTGCTTTAATTATTAAAGTAAAACCATGCTATAAAAAGTCCTCACTATATTTTCTTTTCTTAACGTTCTTCTCTCCATGGTCCATTGTCACGAGATGGTCTACTAATGAAAACAATATTTAACAATATCTTTAATAATACAAAAGATGGGGCTGAGCCCTGGTGGCGTAGTGGTTGTGCACGGGACTGCGGCCCACTGCGTTGGAGGTTCAAATCCAGCAGCAAGGCTGGGCCTCCTACTCCCACCACCAGAGGGAAGTGATGCCCGAAAAGACAAGCAAACAAACAAACAAAATAATACAAAAGATGATACATGGCATAGTTCAATCAATACAATTCATTTACGTTTCCTGTGATTTATCATTCTGTGATTTTTTTTTTACATACCTCTTACTATCACAAGGGGCCAGTATTCAGATGAACCACAGCTGAATATAAAATGATGGATCAGCATCCAGATTAAGTTCCCATGGTGTATGTGTATATATATATATGTATATATATATATATACATACACACATACACACACATATATATTTGTAGTAGTAGATAATTTTCAGGTACATGATTTTACATTTACCCAAAATTATAATTCATTAAGTGTCATTTTACCTCCAATACTGCTGCTTTTAACACAGTAGCTGCTTTTAACAGAGTAGCTGCTTTTGACACCACATGCTTTCTACACAGTAGGGGCTCTCTACACAGTAGTTGCTCTCTACATGTGTGACTGATCCGCATAGGTACATTATGGCACCAACCCTGTCACATACCCCTGTATTGTACCAGGTGTATGTGATGGGGTTGACACGATGATGTCATCATGTTAGCATGATGATGTCATCATGTAGTACTTATATGTGAGCATATCTGCATGTGGACCAAACTACCTGGAGACCATAGAGGAGGAGTGTCTCTGTTCCTAAGACCATCAGAAGGGTGTCATTCCCCACAGACTGAGAACTGCTGACTCAGCAGCACTGTAGAAGAACGGACTGGTGATCTGTTTCTATGAAGATTTACAGTCAGTAAATGTTCTGTAACACAAGGGTTGCTGTCAGTCAGACTTGATAACAGGTTTTGTCTTTCTTTCTGCCTCCCTCCCTCCCTCTCTCTGCATAGCTGGCAGTGCAGGCTGACTCTTGTCTTCTGTCAGTAAGTTCTCTCATTCCTTACACCCAAATCTCTTTTCTGCCTTTAAGGGTATAGAAGGAACACCTCCCTCCCTCCCTCTTCCCCTCCTCCCTTCCCTCCCTCCTTCCATCCTTTGTTTATTAATTTATTTTATTTGGAGACCACCAGCTGCTCAGAGGGTGAAAAACAAGAATGCACACTGCTGTCAAGATTTAAAGTCTCAGAATCCCAAGGGAGTAGTTCGACTTCATCACGTAGGGTCTCTGAGTCAGAATCACCCAGGTGTATGATGGAATTTTTTTTAATTATTTGTTTGTTTGTTTGTTTGGGCCAAAGGTAATGGGAAATTAGAAGGAAAAAACACCCAGATACTCGTCAATGAGGGACTAGTTTTTACTAGATTCTGAAGGAATGATCAGGACCAGGCAGGTTAATACTGTGGGGAGGCGGATCTTTATTAGTCAATATTGGACTACAGAACTACCTTCTGCCCTATCGCTGTGTCCCTTCCCCAGGTTCGTTGCACACATTTCCACATTAAATTAATGCCACAGGCAGAAAGAGTTTCATAATCATTAGCAGTAAAATTGGAATTAAGCTTTTATTTTATTCTCTTCTGTTCTTAAAAGTACACTTCTGCTAAATTTGACACTCCCTCTCCCCATTGGAAAAAACAAACAAACATGTAATCCTTCTAACAGAAATCATCAGATTTCTTAAGCCTTGAAAAGAATAAAAGACAAGGGAGGTGCTTCTATATGAAAGTTAATTTTACGATATTGCAACCTAAATTGTGACCTGGCAGTATCCTCTGCAGTTTAATAGAACAGGCAGCAGACACTACGACTTAAGCAGATTCTGTATTAAGCAGCAAAGACACATCAGTGTGAAGGGCAGGAAGAGGACATTACTGCTTCCCTCCCATAAGATTAAAAATAGTAAAATATTGCAACCAGGTTTTATCTAAAGGAAGATAGTATCTCAGAAAGGAGGAAAACAATTTTAGGACGCTAATGCCACAGTCCAGTGCATGGTTAACAGAGCCAGAGAGCTAGACTGATGTTGAAAGAAGCCATACGGCCTATGGGAATTGACTCTTCTTCTCAAGACCTGGTGGCAGGTAATTTTTGACATTGTAATTTTGAAATGAGACCGTTTTCTAAAGCATTATGAGAAGAAAATGCACATGCTATCCCTTCTATACCCTTAAAGGCAGAAAAGAGAATTGGGTGTAGTAAATGAGAGTATCTATTGATAGAAGACAAGCGTCAGCCTGCACTGCCACCTATGCAGATGACACCTTTCAAGGACTCTGTGCTACAGATCCTGATTTCTACCCCACATGCACTTGTCTGGGGCCTGCTCTGAGCTTTGTTTCTGCAGGAGCTACAGCAGAGCAATTTCCAAAATTACACAGGGCATGCAGCTTCTAAATCTTCTTGCAGAACAGCCATATTATCCTGAGGACTTGCAATAACAGGAATTATATGCAATTTTGTGATAATGACTCCATTAATGTGAGTCACTGCTGACAATACAATTTGTTAACCATTGCTGGATTCCTAAAACGTATACTCTGTCACCCTGAAATCCATCACCTGAAAGCAACCATCTTCCCAATGGTCATCATCAAGTTCATCAAATTGCTATGGGTGTGTTTTAAGTCACCGATATTACCTTTCTGCATTCTGGCAACATTTTAAAAGGAAAAAAGAAGACGAACGCATGCCTCTGTTCAAGCATCAGTTTTGAAGTCAATGTGTTTGATTCTTTCTTTGGGAGAGGAGGGCCCCAAATTAATTAAATTTGGGCCAAGTGCGGCTTAACTTTAAATTGTCTTTCTATCTGGAGAAACTGCCTCAGCAATTAGGTGCATTAAATGAGTGCCTGTTAGAATCCATTACTGCACATTCTAATATACCTGGGTGTGGAATGGAACCTACAACACATAGTCTATCTGATTTACTAATTGGGAGCAACAACTGTACCTCATGTTTTGAACCCAAGTTAATTAACCAAAGCAGATTAAATTATCTTTAAGCTATTGAAGGAAGTGACACCAAAGGCACAAGGGAATGAGGAGAGAGCTATTTAAGCTTTTTTAATCACAAAGGTCAGCTTTTTAATGTAGTAGATCATTAGAAAGTCTTCAAAGATGGAAATAAATGGACTTTGCTTCCCACACAAATATGGAGCCCGGTTTTCTTTGAATGAACTTTTCTTAGGAAAATAGCATCTCCCAGGACACATTCCCAAGGAGAATCACGGCTAGGTCTTCACATGTATCATGGCATATATGATCCCTTGAGTCATTATTTTTAATAGCAATGTTTTTGCATTAACTTCTTCCCTTAAGTAATATGCTATTGCTGTTATCAGATGCTGTGGAATCAATTCTGATTTATAGCAGCCCCATGTTGCAAAACAGCACTTCTCTGTAGGGATTCCCATAATATTTATTGGAATAAATTACCAAGTCTTTTCTCCCATGGCAGTAGGTTCGAACTGCCGGCTTTTCACAATCATAACTGAGTGCTCGCCTGTTGCTTTTTCTTAACTAATATATGAGTATATCCTATACATCCTAGTAATTATTCATTAAGTAATCCAGTTCTCAATTTCCTTCATAGCCTCCCCTATCACAATCCATTTATATTCCACTTTCTTTGATGTATTATATTTGGATTAATATATTTCATAGTGTCTCACTGGGTAAGTAGTGTTTCTCATTTTCATGGTTTTACATAGTCATCACCAAACTCCCAAGATTTATTTTCCATTTTACGGAAGCGAAATCTGATGTTTTGTCCAAGTGGATAGTTCACACACAGTGATTGGGAATAGAAATGGTACAAGCACATTAGAAAATAGATATACAAAATACACTAATACCTGTAGGTACATAATGATTTGTACATGAATATTAATATCTGTTCATCATGACCAAATACTATGCATAACCTAAATGTCCTTCAATGCCTTGGTGGGTAAAGAAAATACGGCATATCCAGGCAATGGAATTTTAGTTGGCAATAATAAGGAATGCAATCTTCATATACATTATAATCTGGGTAAATAATGATACTAATTCAAACACTGACACAAACACAATATAATTAGGGTTGTTCATAAGTTCCATCAAATTGCTTCCTCTTAATGGTGATCATATGGACAACAGAAGAAATACTGCCTGGGGCTCACAAGTGCTCTGATGGTGTCCATTTTTTTGGTAGCTACTATGTTCAGCTATCTCAGTGAGGGTCTTCCTCATTTTTGCTGAGCCTTTACCAATCATGGTGTATTTCTCCAGGGACTCGTCTATCTTGGTAACATGGCGAAAGTACATAAGATGAAGTGTTGCCATCTCACTTCTCCAGAGCATTCCGGATGTACCTATTCCAAGACAGCTTTGTTTCTTCTTTCAGGAATCAAGGGTACTTGCTATATTTTGAATGCATTTACCTGATTTCTTTTGTTGCTTATTTCCCTCCTCTTCCTTATTAATTCTCCAACTCTCCCATATGTATGAGGCAAATGAAAAATACCAGGTTTTGAGTAAGATGCTCCTTGGTTCTCCAAATGCAGTAAATTTCCCCAATGGAATGAGTTCTTTGATTTCTCGACCGTTGTTTCTCTGAGCATTGCTTGTGAGGAGGAAACCCTCGACAAATCCATGATGTTAACTATGGGTCCATTTGTGAGGACTTGAATTTCCTTTCCAGGGAGCAGTCATCCATACCGAAGGGTGTAGTCCTTGACCTTCATCAGCAAGGGCTTCAAGTGCTCCTGGCTTGGAGTTAGCAAAGTTGTGCCATCTGAATATTGTAAGTTGCTACAATGCTTTGCCCCCCCCCCCTTTTCTTTATACAGTCCAGCTGGTAGATCATTTTCTCAGTAGACAAATTGCATGAGTATGATGTCAAGATACAACTCCACCACTTGTCTTTCCTTATGTTAAATCATGAAGTATTTCCTTGCTCTGTTCATTTTTTCCAATTTTTTAAAATAATAAAACAGACACAAATGCCTTTGTACTATTCTTGTTTTCAGTCAAGATCCTTCTGTCATTAATAATGATATGTTCTGTTCCAAATCCTCTTCTGCATCTGGCCTTTTTCTGGCAGCTGGACTATCTCCCTGACAATGGACTATTACAAACATTCTTGGACAATCTTCAGCAAAATTTTACTTCCATATGATATCAATGATGTTGTGCAATGATTTGTGCCTTCTTTCCAGTCACCTTCATTTGGAATGGAAACACTGGAATCTCTTCCAGTCAGTTGACAGTATCTTCCAAACTTCCTGGCAGAGGTAAATGTGTGTTTCTAGTAATTAATCAGCTTGCTGAAGCATTTTATTTGGTATTATATCATTCCTGGAGCCTGGTTTTTGTCTCATGTGTTTAGTGCAGTTTGAGTTTTTATCCTTTGATGCCATTGCTTTTTACTCATATGCTGATTCTTGAAATGGTTGAATGCCAACTAGTTCGTTGTGGTATAGTGATTGTATTTATATCTCCTTTGGCTGCTTCCTACATCATTGCCATGTTTTGATTAAAGAATCTTTAAATATTGCAATTCGCATCGTGAATTTTTAAAATTCTTTCAGTTTAGTTTATGTTCATCCCTTTTTGTGTTTTTCTAAATTTTTATTAATTACATTAAAATATTTTATTTTGTCTTCTCAAGCTTCCCTATGAAAACATTTTCAGCTTTTTACCTTATCATTTCTTCTATTTTCCTTAGCTACTCTAAATGTTTCAGACTCTCCACTTTGACTTCTTCTTTTTTTCATTGTATTGAATGACCATTTTCTATCTTTAAGAATCGTGCTATCTTTCTGAATAATCATCCCACGGCTCATGAGCGCTTCGGTCATTAATGTTTAATGCATCACATTTTTCTGGAGGTGGTTTGAATATTTGGATGGGATGATCACATGATCATGACTGGAGTCTCCAAGACTCTTTTTTGCCTTCTTCAGCTTCAACCTGAACTCCCGAATGAGCAATTGGTGCTCTCTATTCCACAATTTGTTCCTAACCAGGTGTGAGCTTTTAATGTTGAGCTTCTCTGTCATCCTTTCCCACTGATAGAGTCAATTTGATTTCTACCTATTCCATCTGGAGATAGATAAGTACCTATTACAAATATGCGTGTGCAAGCATGTGTGGGCTTTATACATTCTACCATATTTTAGTTTCATTTTTATAAATATGGAACACTTCATGAATTTGCATGCCTCCCTGTGCAGGGACCATGCTAATCTCTGTGTCAATTCAATTTTAGTATATGTGCTGCCAAGGTATCTGCTTAATTATGCAGATGTAATCAGATAAATTATTGACGACTAAGTGAACAAAATAATTATGCTTTTCCCTCAGAATTATAAATAATCTACTTCATATTGTCATCTCTGTCTTTCCCTATATTTTGCTTCACCATAATTCTTAGTAGTTTTATGCAGCTCAGTCAGCTGTTCTTTTCTCCTTTAAGGACTACTATTTCTTGTTATTTACAGCTCGGCCACCTTTGTCTAGCTTTCTCCATGTTCTGCTTCAAGTGGTCTCATTTCGTAGCTTCTTCTTCTATATAATATCTTTTAGCATTATCACACCATTATGGCTAAAAGGAAACTTATTTTTGTGAAACATAGATTAAGGGTAACAGTGTGTTTTCTCTCTGGATTCTTTTTATTTCTCAAAATTATATTTATCATGCTGTATAATTTAAATCCACATTTACCAGAACTATACCTTACCTTAACTGTGCTCATTTATCTGCTTTGAACACCATTAGAATTTCACGGACTGACATTTACTCATGGAAAGTGTGCCTTTTTATGTTAAGCGAGTAGAAGTATTTACAACTCTTAGTATTTACCTCTCTCAGCAGCAGAATAAAACTTATTTTTCAGTTCATATGGAATATTAAAAATGGAGTAGATTCTTGACCTTAAAAACCTGTCTTAATAAGTACATTAGAATATAAGTATCTTCGGCTAAAAGGAAATTAAAGTAGAAATCAACAGTAAAAACTTATTTTGATTCTCCAACTATCTGCAAATTAAAAAATAAGCTTCTGAAAAACTGACAGGTAGTAAATAAAATTGAAATGATACATTAGAAACAAATGCAACTGAAATATAAATTGCGAATTGAAAGAAGTGCATTAAAACAATTATGAAAAATATAGCATTCAAAGCATGATACTAGAAAAGAAAAATGTTTCATATCAAAAATTTAAATGTATACCTGAGAAACAGAAAGGAAGAGTGCAAATTAAACCCAAAATGATCACTCAAAACAGGTCATAGAGATAAAACTAAAACCCAAGAAACCGGGTAGTAGACAAACAACACAGAAGAATCTGGGTCATTGAAAATAAATAGAATTTATTCATCTAGAGCCAGAGATATCAAGAAGAGAGACAGAATAATTAATATCTGGGTGAAAAGGAGGCAATATAAAAATCCTACGAACCCAGAAAGCACACTGGTTGAGCACTCCGCTGCCAAGTAAAAAGTCAGCAGCTAGTAGCCCGCATTGTTTTGCTGGGAGAAAGACGCAGGGACAGTCTACTTTCATCCACCTTTACAGCCATAGGAACTGCAATAGGAATGGGTCTAGCTGGGTTTCTGTGTTTCAAAATGGAATTCGACATCAACAACTTCTGTGCATTGTCAGGTTATAAATAATATTAAAGTTTCAAAATGATAAAAGCATTAAGAATTATGATTCAGCTTTTCACAAGTTAAAATAAAGAATTATCCCCAATCGTATTGGACAATTCGTTGTAGGGGCTGGTGCTTTAAATCACCAGCTGTTCTGCAAGAGAAAGACCGGAGTGCCTGCTCCTGTGAAGATTCATAGCCCTGAAACCCTACTCGGACCCATGGCGGGTCAGAGGGGGCGTCACGGAGGGGGCTGTAAAGAATCATTTTGAAGAGTAAAATGAAGGCAATGCTGGAATACGAGATGACTCATCCATTGCCATCAAATCGATTCTGAGCCCTGATGTCAGGGTGGGCTACACGTGCGCTTGCTAAGTGAGAGATCAACAACTCTAAAGGCTGACCCCTCCTCCAGAGAAAGCGAAATTTTTCTAATCCTTTGCAGGGTGACAGTCTCAGAAATGTGTAGGCAAAGTTGTATGCGATCCTACAGGGTTATATAGAGAATATAAAATTAAGAGAATGGTAGGCAATTTGGGAATTAGAGCTTATAAGTTTGCTTTGGCTATGGATCGCTATCAGCTTTAAGTTATTGAGTGATTTATACTGGAATTTTCTTTATTGGAAACATGATATGAAAATTAGAAGAATTAACTTTTGATTCGTAGGAAATTATTGCATTAGTATAAATGCAATATAGTATCAAATTATAAATATATAATTTTCAAACATTCAGAAAATATTACATTTTAACTATACATTATACTAAAAGTTATATCCATATGATTGCAGCCATTAAGATTAAAAGGTGAATATGGATATACATATATGCAATATCTAGAGAGGTAAAATATTTTGAGCAAAGAATTGTAATCATTTTACAAATTTATGCATCTATTATGTATTAATACCTATTATGTATTAACACCTGTGGTGTTTGTGTACATGCAATATGACAATACACAAATTATATTTATTCGATGAAAATTGTACTTATTTGATGTGATTTAGCTTTAAGCTAAAAAGCTGCTTCATTTTTCTCATTGGCCTTTTACAGTTTTTAACTTAATAATAGCTTGGATGCAGGTCACCAAAAACAAGTTTATTATTTATTAGATAAGTTAATATTTATTTAAGAATGAATGTTTTTAATGAACTTAGCATGAGTAATAAAATACTCCAACAAAAAATATTCCAACCACAGAGTAGTCTTCAAAAATAAAGTTAATATATCTTCAATTTCATTTGCCTGCTATATAATTACCCTTGTTAAATTATGATTATGTACATTTAAAAGTAGTTTGATTATCTTATAATTAAATAAAATTATTATGCTGATCTTTAAACCATGTCTTCTTGTGCTTATGCAATGTAATGTGCTGCAAAAGAGGAATAAAAATTACTGGTACATTTTTATTTATATGTGCAATATTTTCATATCAAAATTGCATACCACTTATTAAGCATGAAAGAACAAGAATGAGGGGAAGAACAGAGTGGGAACCTAAGACTCATTTGTGGGCAATTGGATATACCCTTCCAGGAGAGTCACAGGGAGGAGATAGGCCAGTCAAGGTGCAGTGAAGTAGCAGTGAAACATTCAGCTTTTCTCTAGTTCTTGAAAACTTCCTCTCCCCAACTATCATGATCCCAACTCTATCTTACACATCCTCAACTGGACGAAGTACAGTGATACATATTGGAAGTGGAAATACATGGAACCCTGGAAAGATGAACCCTTCAGGACCAGTATTAAGAGTGGAGATACTGGAAGGGTGGAGGGAAGGTGGGGTAGAAAGGGGGAGCAGATTACAAGGGTCTACACATAACCTTCTATTTGGAGGATAGGCATTGGAGGAGTGGGCAAGGGGAGACATCGGGCAGTGTAGATATGACAAAATAATAATAATTTATAAAATATCAAGGGTTTTTGTGGGAGGGGCAAGGAAGTGGGAGGGAAAAAGATGAAAAGCTGATGTTGAGGGCTCAGGTGGAAAAGCAAATGATTTGAGAATAATGACAGCAGCAGGCATCCGATGGTGCTTGGCACAATATATGTATGTATGGATTGTGATAAGTGATAAATGATAAGTATAAGCCCCCAATAAAATGATTTTTAAAATGATATTAAAATTGTATGCCACTGTTTGTTTTTAATTCACTTTTAAATGTATTATTGATTAGTGATGTATTCATTAATTCACCCCTTCATTCATTTTATTAGCCAAAACACAGAATGGGTTATATATCTGTTATATATAGGCCCACACTTTATCCATCAGTTTGTTGTACTGTGGGGGCTTTTGTCTTGCTGTGAGACCAGTTATGTCACTGGTTTACCAAATACCTGCAGGAACATCCTAAGTGAACAGGTATTAGCAGTGCTTCCAGCTCAGAGCAAATTGCAAGGAGAATAGGCTGTCCACTTCAGCGGAATTAAACCCCCTTAAAAAAAAAGAAACGAAATGAAACAACAACAACCACCTAGAGAGAGCATTGAAATATTTGAAATATTGTCAATGGCTGAAAACCTCATGAGTTGAAACAGGCTCATGCAGAAGATGAGCCGCTCAGGTAGGAAAGTATGCATAACATCACTATTTTCTCAAAGTGGGGTTGACCACAGTGACACAGATGGAGTACAGCTTTTAGAAGAAAGCATTTGAGACCTTCATTTGCTGATGAGGCATGATTCAACATGAGAAGAAACAGATGCAAATATCAATTATAATTGAAACTCGTAAGATGCATGAATCTAAGAAAAAGTCATCAAAAATAAATATAATTCATAAAGAGATATTCTAGATGTTAATGAGCTGAAATGGACAGATATTGGTCATTCTGAATCATGCCATCATATGGTTTGTGATGCATCAAGACAGAAAAGCATTCATTTTTACAAAGAACATTTTAAAATCTATATTTAAGTACAATGTTGTGTTTGATAGGATTATATCTCTCTGACTTCAAGGAATTTCGCAAGACCAAAGATTCCATTAGAGGAAATATCCTTTTAAGTGACACAGAAGATAGCTATATACATGGGTTTCTCCAGATGAAATACATATAAATTGATTTAATCTGTGGGAAGAGATAAACAAGAAGCATAACATTAGCAGCTAAACCCCAGGTATATGTTTATGATGGAAAAGACTATCAATTGCTCATATGTAACTATAGGTTGAAGCTGAAGAAAGCTAAAGCAAGTACATGTGAGGCAAGATGAGACCTTGAGGCTATTCATCTACCCTTTGAGACCCTCTCACAAGTAGATTTGTTGGATTAAGCACTAATAACAAAAGACTCATAAGCTCTGAAATGACATACATACAGGGAAAAAATAATATACATACCTAAAGAAAAAATCTCACTTTGACAAAGTGCATTTCAATTTTTAATATTTTTATTTTGAAAATTTTTATGTTTCATGTAGTCACTGTTGTTGTGTTTTTAAATGTGTTTGTCTATGTTTTATGTAATTTCAATTTATGAAATTGAGGCTAGCTAGATCTATATAGAGAGTAACTTGGTTAATAATCACAAAGTAACACTGCAGAGGTTGGAAGTAGTGTTAGCAGTGAGTAGGAGAAAAACATGTTAGGAAATTGATAGAGGTGGTGATTGCCAAAATCTTAATTTGTTTGAGCAATTAAATTGTATGATATGAAGTATATGTCAACAAAAATATTTAAAACGTTTAAAATAGTTAAGAAATCAATTAAAGATCAAAGTGAATGTCAGAAGAGACCCTGACACTTCTTAATCATGCAGCAGCTGAGGCAAGTGACAGCAAACATAAAGTACAACGGCTGAACAGAAAATTTCAAAGGGCAGCTTGAGAGGACAGTAAAATATTGTAGTGAAATGTGTAACAACTAGATTTAGAAAAGTTTGCAAGAAGAGGAACACACTCACTATACTTAAACTGAAAGAGTAAAAGAGAACAAAAGAAAAAGTTCAAGCCTTGAATTGCAATATTGAACAATTCTCATGGAAAAAGTATTGAATGATATAAGATGCATTCAAAAAAGATTAAAAGAATCCATTTTATTCTTTCAATATATAGCATCTGTTCCAATGCTAGGTGAAGAATAAAATCCAAGTTGCACTAAAAATGTTAGACCAAAATAAGGCTCTGGGAATTAATGGAATATCAATTGTAAGATTTCAGCAAGCCAATGAATGATGTTCCAGAAGCAGGTACTTGTGTAACTAGGAAATTTGTAAGAGTTACTTGGACAATTGACTGGAAGAGATCCATATTTACACCATTCCAAAAGACAGATGACCTAACAAAATGCTTAACTTTTAGGACAGTATCATTTATATTACATGCAAGTAAAATTTTCCTGAAGATCATTCAAGAACATTTGCAGCAGTCCAATGACAGAGAACTCCCAGCAGTTCAGGTTAGATTCAGAAGAGGACATGGAACAAGGACTATTACGACTGATGTCAGACATTGGCTGAAAGCAGAGAATAACAGAAGCGTTCACTTGCGTTTTATTGACCATGTAGAGGCATTCAATTTTGGGTGTCATAACAAATATGGACAACCTTGAGAAGAATGGGAATTCCAGGAAATTTCTTTGTGCTCATTTGGAAAATGTGCACGGGTCAAGAGGTAGTTGTGAGAACAGAACACAAGAAAAGGACATTATGTAAAAATCAGGAAAGGTATGTCATGGTTATGTCCTCTCATCATACTTATTTAATTTGTGTGCTGAACAAATAATCAGGGAAGCTGGATTATATGAAGAATAATTTGGCATCAGGATTGAAGGAAGACTTTTTAGAAAGTTGAGCTTTACAGACGACAGAAACTTGCTTTCTGAAAGAGAGAAGGATTTGATGCACTTGCTGATGGACATCAAGCATTTCAATCTTCAAGAATGGATTACAAGTAAACATAAAGGAAACTCAAACCCTCAGAGTGGGGCCAGTAAATCTTAGAATTATACAATGCTCACTGACATGAGTTGCACTGACTCTCACAACCCTGTATAACTGCACCTGTGAGTTTCTGAGACTGTGTCTGTTTATGGGAATAGAATGCCCTATCTTTGTCTGAGGAGTGACAGGTGGTTTCAAACTGCTGACCTTGCAGCGCAGCCGATCTTGCTTCTTAGCAGCCACACTTGTAACCCACTAAGCCACCAGCACTCCCTCACAGAGAAAACGTTCATGTCGCTAGGGTTTCATCTTGCTTGATTCTGCAACCAGTGCTCATAGAAGTAGCACTCAAGGGAGCAGTGGTTCTCAAACTTGAATGCTGCGATCCTCAGGTGGTGGTGACCCGCCCCTCCCATTCATAAAATTATTTTTGTTGCTATTCATCACTGACATTTGGCTTCTGTGATGAATCGGGCAACCCCTTTGAAAGGGTCGTTCAACCCCCAAAGAGGTTGCGACCCACAGGTTGAGACCCGCTGGATTAAAGAATGCTTCCCATTGGATAAATATGCAGTAAAATATCTCTTTAAAGTGTCAAAAATAAGGATGTTTCTTTGAGGACTGGGGTATGCCTGATAATGGCATTTTCAATTGCCTCATGTGCATTCTTCGTTACTGACAAGTTGACATCCATCTCAACGGGAGATTATCCACAAAAAAGCAAAATGTTTCCTGGTTCTTTTGCCATCTTTGGGATTATTGGAATGTTAAAACCTGTTCTTATGACTACTGTGTGATACTCTGGCATCCAGAGGGCTTGTCTTCTAACACTATATTTGACTACATTTTGTTTTGAGTCATATCACATTTCCTGTTATTGTAATTTGGTTCGGGCTAGAATGGCTTTGAATTCTGCTAGATCACCAAAAAGGAGTTGTAGTGCTACAGTCATTCCAAAGACATGTTAGCATGCATTCTTAAAAGCACTGACTTGGAAATCCTATAGGTCAGTTCTACTCTATCTGGTTAGGTCATGATGAGTGGGAATCAACTCAGAGGCAAACATTTAATTCTTCTTTGAAAATCTTACAAAATTTCCTTAACATACTTTCTCTACTGTAGTTATTATTTTCTCATTTTGAATGTAACTGCTCTTCCTGACATATTTATTTTATGTTTCCTATTCACTTTTCATTGCTTAATTGTTATATGTTCAGGTGTCTGTTACAATTTTACAACATAGACTCAAAGAATTCTTTTGTCTCTTGATATATGATTGTCATTGCTTTAAATATATATTATATTTTATATTTTTGAAATAAATCAAATTTCTAAGTAAATCAGTAGATCCATTTATGAGCAATCATGTAAAGAAAAGCATTTAATAGCATGCATCCATTTTATGACATTCTTCAATTTCTAAAATGCTTCAAACTTAAAAGATTAATTCAAAGAAAGCAACCAGCACACTGTCACATCAATAGGCTTAAAAGGATAAAAATCAATAACAAAAATATTTTGCAAAATGAAATCACCATTTAAAAGTTCATATGAAAATGAAATGGAAATTAATTATATAAAGTGGTCAAATTGATCTATGTTAAAATGTGGATCAATTTTTAAGTAGAAAAAAAGCCTGATGCACTATTGGGAAATAGTTGTACAAACTATATTTTTACACTCATTGTTCTGTTTAATACTTGACAGTTTTAAATCATTAGAATGAAACAGAAGAAAACATAAGGACAAATATAAAAGTTAAAATTCAAATGCCTTATAAATCTAAGAGAAAATCTAAAGTGTGTTAGGATTAGTAAAGTGTTTAGAATATCAGGAATTCAGTACGATATTTTATATTCTAAAACTTAAAAATAAATTAAATAAGCCAAAACTTTACTCATATTCCTAAAAGAAATCTACTCTATAGCAACTTCTATAATATAGAAGAACTGCATGAACGCAACTGTAAAACCAGAGGGCCCAAACCCCAAGCTCATCGCCAGCCAATTGAGTCCAATGATAGCAACCCTAGGGAAAAGGGCGGAACTGTCTTCCAGAACTATATTTTGGCTTTTTTTTTTGGTCCACTCTGCCTTGTTTCTTCATGTTCATTGAGGCTGCTTTGGCTGCTGTTGTCTGCTGTCTGTTACTGATCACTCGGTGGCAGGTGGGTAGTGACCTTGCCCCCGGATGGGGCTGTGAAATACATAGATGTGCACGGGCTGTGTGGATGGAGTTGCTGTCTCTCAGTGGTAGAAATGAGTCTACCTGCTCCCCTAAAATGTTACAGTTATGAAAACTTTATGGAATAATTCTACTCTGCTCCATAGGACATGTATCAAAATCAACTTGAACTTAGTTGAGTGGGTTATAGCATTTTTGCATTTATGATTTTGCTTTTCCATTAGCTCTGGGGATGTCGTGAGTACCAGTTGGGAGGGGTGTGAGCCACATGATCGACAATTCTAAACCACTGGCACCGGCATGGGAGAAAGACTGGGCTTTCTATTCTCAGAAATCTGCAAGGGGTCTCTGTGAGTCAGTGTTGATTCTAGGATCACGAGTTTGGTTTGAAGAATGAGTATCTTTTGCAAGAAACATTGTCTCCTCTTGTTTAGAAGAGCTAGTATCCTCTTTTGTTTCTTTAAAATAGATTTTAGAGAATTTAAATTTGGTTTGCATTGTACCGAAAAGCCATTCATATTTAGCTCTAAAACATTTGTGAGTTGTTATTTTCTTGTGCGGTAAAACGTTTCCCTTCTCCCAAATTGATATTTATTTCATGTATTTATGTATACAGATGCCCTTGGGTATGCTCAGTTTATTTTTTTCTTTTTCATTTTTTTGCATCAGATATATCTGAGGCTAAAGCAGTTCATAGATACTTGACACCCTGTAACTCAATAGTACAATGACTGCTGATATATTAGAAATTCTTCACTAATTTTTGCTGTATTTTCTTAAGACTTTTATTGGATGTAGTAGTCAAATTGACGAGGAATTTAAGCCCACCGTTCAGATTGTCACTCAAGCTAGTACCATCATATGACAAATTCACTGGGAGGTTCATCAAGAGACAGATGGAAAAATGGAGCTCTCAGCTAATAATAAATAATTCACTAACAAGTTATACTTTAAAATTTTATGAAAGTTATGATGCAGGAATATTTGAATAAGAATACGAACAGAGAAAATACAGAGACAATTGTTCTTGAAGGAAAAAATAAGTTTTATAAAGATAGTAAATAAAAATGAAAGAAGGAGATGAAAACATGTTTTCATAGAAGCCTAACAGCCTGTCAGTATAAATCAGAATGTACAAATAATAACTAAACACAAAATCAGTTCTGAGATCTGATGGATATAAAAATAGAAATCTTAGAGATGAAAAGCAAGCATGGATTTGGATGTGGGAATGTTGCCAGGAGAATACTATGTTCCAATTAAGAAAACAATGTATTTCTGGGCTTTGACCAAAATAAGACACCCATATCCAAATGACTTTGAAGAAGAGATGAGAGGATGATGCTATCTTTTCATCATCATAGAATTCTCACAATATAATTTCTATATAATATATATTTATTGTGTGAAACCAATAATTAGTGAGCACTATATAAAAGTATACCAACAATAAATCCTAATTAGGAGATGCTATTTAATTTCTTCAAAATCATTATCCTTTTTTGTCCTAAAGATTTACTATACTCAGGCCAGATGGTCCTTAAGAAGTTACAGGAAACTGGAAGTAGAAATAACATGAAACCACTTTTATAGAAGTCAGTTCACTTAGTTATATAAATATATAAGTGAATGCATATTTAAATTAATAGACATCAAAACTTAAGCAGTTTGTCCTTCAAGCACAGATATAGACTATAATATGCTTTAATGATCTTTAACATTTGTGAGAAAAAAATGGCTTATAATGCTTCTGAAGCATAATTCCTCAAGCATATATAGTACCATTGGCACTACTCCTCCCCTGCACACCTACCTAAGATTTTTGAAAATAATAGTTATTTTTTAAATACTTTTATTGGGGGCTCTTATGTCTCTTATCATAATCCACGCATTCCTCCAGTGTACCAAACACATTTGCACATATGCCACCATCATCATATTCAAAGTCCCTGATATCAGCTCCCCACTACTTCTCTCTCCTTCCTCCACCTGCCTTCCCTCCCTCAAGAACCCTTCATATGTTACAGATTATTTTTTCCATATCTTACATCATCCTCCATTTCCCCTCACCCACTTTCCCATTATTTGTCCCCCTGAGAGAGGGTGCTAGGTTGATCCTTGTGATCCATTCCCCCTTTCTACCCCCACTCTCCCCTAATCCTCCTGGCATCTCTACTCTCCTGAATTTTCTGTGTTGAATGCTCTTAACTATAGTAGTGTGCATGGTCTGCTCTAATATGATTTGTAAAATAGAATTGAGGTCATGATAGTGGGGTGAAAGAAACATCTAAAAAGTTAGAGGAAAGTTGTATGTTTCATCGGTGTTATACTGTACCTTAACTGACTCATCTCTTCCCTGTGACCCTCTTTGAAGGGATGTCCAATTGTCTACAGTTGGACATTGGGTCTCCACTCATTGCCACCCCCCGTTCCCCCATTCACCTTTGGTATGGTTTTCTTTTGGGTCTTAGATGCCTGATAGCTGATCCCATCTACCACCTCGTGATCCCACAGGGTGGTATACTTCATCCATATGGGTTTTGTTGCGTCTGAGGTAGAAGGCTGCTTGTTTATCTTCAAGCCTTTAAGACTCCAGATGCTAGTGGGGTTCAGGGCACTAATTCATCCAAGGTAGGGAGGTTGTCTATATCTCCACAGGAGAGGTAGAGAGAGACCAGTCTTCAACACAGTGCACCAAGACACGAATACAACATACTGGCTTGCACCAGGAACAATTAGAGAGATCTGCAGGGCCCCCCCCACCAATCCCAACTATGTGGACTCCCATTTATGTGAATGCACTTCCGAGGACGGCATTGAGGCTACAGCTGGGAGAGAGGTGTGCTTTGAATTAGAGCACACATGAGAAATGCAAAGGGATGGAGAAGGAGGAGAGGACATCATGATCCACCAAGCCCCCAGAATGAGGATCCTGATTCAGAGACAAAGCATGGGAAGGACCATGGAACTGGCCTCACCATAGGACATGGCATCCCTCACTGAACCAAGATGCTGTGGGGAACACAGCACTGGAGACACAGCGTTGAATAGTGCACAGTCCAGCCCCACCATGCTAGGGCGAGGCACTAAAGGCATGCAGCAGAGAAGCAGGGGAAGCAGACTCATGAAATCCCCAGGAAATGCCAGAAATAGACTTGGGAGACTGAGTGTGACACCCTGTTAGACTCTAATGGGAAACACTCTTAAAGGCCAACAAACAGACCTTGAACTATTTATAGGCTTTTGCATTTTTTGTGAGTGGCCTGCTTTTTGTTATTGTTATTTTTTGTTTGCTTTTTACTGTCATTGCTATTGTTTTGTTGGATCTGATTCCCTTTGTTGTTTTATTTGGCTTTGCCTGGTTTTTGTCCTTATTAATGTATCTGCATGTCTATCTAGATAAGATAGGAAGGATAAATAATTTGGACATGAAAATCACAGGACCAATGTTTCCAGAAGGGTAGGTGGAAGAAAGGAAGGGGAGGGCGGAATAACAAGTGGGCAGAGAATTCCCAATGGGCAGGGAATAACAAGTGAACTAGAATCAATGGATATAAAGTTGTAGGATGTCTGTTGGGGCTCAGTCAAGGGCAATGATGCAGGGAGGAATTAATAAACCCAAATGAAGGCTGAATATGGTGGTGGGACAAGAAGAAAGTGAAAAGGAGATAGAGGAATAATGGTTAATTTTAACCTCTACAACGACCTTCAAGAAATGGTTAAGTCAAGACTTTTTAAGTTCATGATGCTGAAGACAAAGAAAGATGGCCGTGCCCCTCCCAAAATGGAAGCCAAATAAATGGTATTAAAGGCCAAAATGATCTTGCTAAAGGTGTCAACAGCCACATAAAAAATGTAGATCCTCACATCCCCCATCTTCTGGCATCACAAGACCAACTAAGAAGGCAATCCAAATACCTGGGAGAGAATGCTCCAGGAGAAACAAGCTGGACCACTGTGCTATGAGGTTCCCTTTGACCATGGCGCCTGCCATGGAGAGCAAAGATAACAACACCCTTTTGTTGATTGTGGATGTCGAGTCCAACAAGCAACAGGTCAAACAGGCTGTGAAGAAGCGCTATGAAATTGGCAGAGCCCAGGTTAACATCTTGATCAGATTGAAGGTTACTGTCTCCTGCTTGTCTGGCTCCTGATTATGGCGCTTTAGGGGTGGCCAACATTTTGGAATCATGAGTCCAGCTAGCTAATGCCAAATATAAACCTTTTCAAAACAAAAAGAGGCAGAAAAGTGATTAAGTCAAGAGTAAACCTTTTTTAAAAAAATGGTGATTATGCTCAGTTGCTTTGACCTGATTTTCTTGAACTCTCTATCAGTCTCTAGCAAAATTTCTGTCAAATAATCATAATAGAAGAAAAGTGTCTTTTGGTTAACTATCAACATGCCATCTGGAGCATACGATGTATGGAATGAGAGTGTTGTTTTTCTTGGAAATTTTAAATGATGGATATGGTTATGTTTATTTCTGTCTATGAACATTACTTACACACTTATTGAAATCTTCCTCAAGATATTTAATTGATTTCTCTCAAAACTCCTCGTTCAAAATCCTGTGCATCCTTTGTACTAGTGTCCAAATCAATGTAAATATGGTACATAGGGCTCTAAAGCAATGCAGCTGCCATGTAATAGCTATCTGCGTTGGGACTTCATGGGTGATTCAGTTACATGTATGCATCCAGCAAATGTATGTGGAAGTCCTTGCTAAGCATGATCATAATGTGCACTTATTCAAAACTTCCTGGGGGGAAAGCTGCCTGCTTTTATTTTCTTCTTGTCAGGGTTTCCTATCATTGTAAAGTGGATGCTAACTGATTTCTAAGGCACAGAGGTAGACTCATTGCTTTCCCACTGCTAACTTCTGGCTGAAACCACATAACATTAAGAATTTTGATTACTCATGAGCATGACCTGAAATTTTAATTTTGTTTCACAGGCTAACCTTTGGATTCCTACATAATATCATATTACAGTCTATTTTAAACCTGTTATAATGTTTCAAAGTTATCAAGCCTTTTTTCTAGGGGGTTTTAGGTTTGGATCTTCGTGAAATAAGAAGAGGTCCACCCTGTCCCCAGAAAAACAGAATTGTGAAAGCTAGGTATTTAATTTTTTATCATCTATAGCGTCATATTTTTCCTTTTCAAAGTGCTTTCCATTTGAAATAATATATTTCTCAAATATGTGTACAGTCTAGTCAAGGTACAGAAAAATAATTATCCACCATAAAGAGCAGTCAACCTAAATCCTAACCACAGTCAAATTAAGAACTAAAAAGTCTGTATAATATTTGCTTCTTTTGCCTAAGTATATGCTGATTTTGTTGTTAGGTATCATCCAGCCAAGTCTAATTCATAGCAACCACTGTGTTCTGAGAAATACTATCCCACAGAATTTGGTTGGTTGTCATCTTTATGAGAGCAGATCACTATTTTTTTCTTCTGTGAATCTGCTAGTTTGGATTGCAAACTTCTTTGATTGCAGTTGTGTTGCTTAACCAACCATAGAGTCATAGTGACACATTGTTGCATTGTGTAGATTAGAAATATGTATCAGAATTCAGCATCTTTAGAAAAAAATCCTGATAAAGAAAAGAAAGTGGGGAGTGAAGGAGCCTCTCAACAATAAACAATGACTGGATTAAAAAGAGCCAGAGGTTTCAACCTTGGGAAGAGTGCTTGACACCATATATATATGTTGAGGTGACTTAGGAAAATAGGGAAGTAAGACCTGTAACTAACATTAGTCCTTATAGCTAACTGCCTTGATCTAGATCTAAAAGTGCTGCTAACAAAATAAAATGCACCTGTCATTTCCTGAAGCTAAGAACTTTGCTTGTAATTCAATATAATTTTACATATTCAAATCAAAAAGGATTGAGTTAACAACCTGTCTGATCAGAAATATAAAAAGTTAAAATTTTCACTGTTATGAATATTATGGTATTCCTTTCAAAATAATTTTTCTTCATAAAAAATACTTCGTAATTACTAAACAAAGCAATATACAGTGGCTATGATTTACAAAGATATACATGACAGGCTCTAACTAGACTAATTTGAGTCCTGATGTGTTGTTATATAAAAATATAATCTAGATGCATAAAATTGAAATAATCAAGTCATTGGGGAGTATTGGCCACCAGATAATTAAACTTGATCTAACATGGACATCAAAACCAATTATATGTACTAAACAGAAAGAGACAGGTCAGCTCCTCAGAGAGATTAAATGAACTTGGACAGATGGACAGAATGCAAATCATGATGGGTTTCTTAATGAAAGAGAAATGATATGCAATTTAAAGCCTTATGAAAAATCTGGGTAACTAGTCCTAGTATATAAATTACTGGAAAAATTGTGTTCAAATAAGATGGATTGTAACATTAAAAACAAAAAAAATAAGCAATAGGAAAATATTCCGCCAAAAAATTTAGGTTTTCAAATCTCTAAGGCAATGATAATAAGAACAAAAGAACACTTATAATATATTCCATATAAAATTTACACAGTATTTATAAAACAAAAGCAGCAAAATAAAGAAATAGATAAATGCAAAATAAAATTCAGATATAATTTGAGGATAGATTCTAATATATGATAGAGTGAGTATGATCGGTAAATTATTTGTTAACTTGGCTCGGTTATGTTTTATAGTGATTTGCTGCATGTTTATTAATAATACTCAATTTTGTTATGTGAGCAGTCAATGAGATCATAAGATAATTACTTCAGGGTCTGATGTACACTCTGTAGTTCTCTATGACTGGCAAAACTTATCCCTTCTCATTCTGACTTATCAACTTTGAACTTTGGTTCATGAGATAGCCAGTCAGTTTAGATTATGTAGATTTGGGGATTTGTCAGCTTCCACTGCCCTGCAATCCACCTGTCTACCATATGACCTGCTTATTTGGATTTATTAGCCTTTGCAGTCATGTGAGTCAGAAACCTCCAGTCTGAACCACTGATCTAGGACATGTCAATCTCAACAACTGCATGAGTCATGACCTTGAAATAGATCTTTCTCCCTATGCAGATAGATACAGATCTATATATATGTATATACACACATACACATATATGTATGTATATGTTTTGCTACTATGGAGAACCCAGCTTAAACCACTGGGTACCAAGAGTGGTTGTGGGCATATGTAGGAAGGCGAGGTTTGTTGAGCCATTTATCTCTTCGTCCTTTAATTAAACTGCATCCTTATTAACTCCACATGTGTTTAGTGGCCAAGTTGGTACAATAAACAAACCTATCACAGCATTTAACTGTGTGGAATCTATAAACTACAGGTAACCTTGAAAATAATCAGACTTTCATAACCCTTACTTCTAATGAGAAGCTTGCATATGGATCAAGAAGCAGTTGTATGAACAGAGCAAAGGGATACTGCATGGTTTAAAATCTGGAAGGGTCAGAGGTTGTATCTTTTCACTATAATTGTTCAATCCATATGCTTAGAAAATAGAAAAGCTGAATTATTTGAAGAATAATTTAGCATTAAGATTGGAGAACGCATATTTACAAGGATAGATCACAACTCATCGTAAGGAAAACCAAAACTTTAATAATTGTGCCAGTGGAAAATATAATAAATAGAGGCACGTATGAAGCTTTCAAAGATTTTTTCTTTCTTGGATATGTAATCAATGCTCATGGAAGCAGCAATCAAAAGATCAAAAGATACATTGTATCAGAATGTATATGAATATTGGACATTGAGTAAGGAAGATCAAAAGAAAATAGATACATTTGAATTATGGTTCTGGAGACGAATATTGAAAGACCCACGGACTGCTAAAAGGGCAACCCCGTCTTTTTTGGAATGAAATAAGTCCAGAGTGCTCTGTAGAGTCAAGGATGATAAGACTCCTTCTTACATTCTTTGGACACACTATGAGGAGGGACCAAAGTTTGAGACCAAGGTTCATGCTTGGGAAAGCAGAGGGGCAGTTTAACAGAGGAAGGCTCGCAACAAGATTAATGAACACCAGGCTTGTAGCAACAGGCTCAGTCAGACATGAGAACAGTGCTAAGCATGGTGAAGGATGAGGCAGTGTTTTATTCCGTTATGCATAGGACCACTATGGCTTGAATACAACTCAATTTCACCTAACAACATTATGTGACATTATAGTATGAAGGGTTTTTTTAATAGAGCCATGAGAGCTTTAGAAATATTCATTCTTATTTTTCATGATTTTATATTCTTTTTTTGTTGACAGTTTGCATGAAAAGAAGTGTCCGATTGTTCTTGTTGGCAGGTGCTGTACAGTTGGTTCTAACGCCTGCTGACCCCATTCACAGCAGAATGAAGTACTTTCTGATCTCATCATCATCATCCTCACAACTGTTTTGACAGCAGCATCCTCACAATTGTTTTCATATCCCAGTCAATTGCTGTAGTAACTATGTCCATATATTTCCTTGATAGTCTTCTTTTGGGGTATCCTTCTACTTTATCGAGCATGCCGTCTTTTTACAGAGACTGATCTCACCATTTAACATGCCTGAAATAAGTGGTGTGGAATCTTGCCAACCTTGATTCTTATTACACCTGTGCTTCTTCTAAGACCGATTCACAGGAGCTTCCTGCCTCTTCATGGTGCTCTCCATATTCCCCAACATCATCATAATTTAAATGATTTGACTCTTTTTCCATGTTCTTTATTCAGTATCCATCTTTCACTTGCATATGAGGCAATTGAACCAACAAATGCTTATTCCAGTGCATCCTTAGGTAGTATCATTGCTTTTTAACACTTTAAATAGGTCTTGTGCAGCAGATTTACCTAATGCAATGAGTTGTTTGATCCTTTGACTACCGATTCCATGAGAATTTATGGTGGATTCAGACAAGACAAAATCCTTCAAAATCTTTTCTCAGTTCCTTAGGGCATGACCTCTGGGTTCAGTTTGGATGTGTTTGGTCTTCTTTACATTTAGTTGTCTTCCATACCGAAGGCTGAAGTCCTTGATCTCCTTCAGCAAATGTTTTGAGTCTGCCTCGATTTCAGCAAACAAGATTGTATCATCTGCAAGTTGCAGGATATAAATAAGTGTTCTTCTAGTCCCAATACTATTTTCTTCTTCATGTATTTAAACTTCTCCAATTATTTGATCAGCATACAGATTATAATGAGAGGATATAATGCTTATGGCATGCCTTTTCATATTTTTTAAAAAAATAATTTTGGGGGGCATCATTGCCCTCTGGTGGTCATGGGAGCTTCCCAGATTTGCTCCTGAGAGCTGCTGCTGGATTTGAACTGCCAAGCCTGTGGGCTGCAGTCCCACTCTCAACCATTTATGCCACCGGGGCTCAGCCCCTAAAAGTTAATTTTACTGGGGGCTTATGCAACTCATCACAATCCATATATACATCCAATGTATGTCAAGCACATGTGTACATTTGTTGCCCTCATCATTCTCAAAACATTTGCTTTCTACTTAAGCCTTTGGTATCACCTCCATTCCTTTTTTTTTTTTTGAATGAATGCCTCTCTTGACTTGTAGAATCTTGATGTATAGATTCACATGAGCACAATGAAGTATTCTGGAATTCTCATTCTTTTCAATGTTACCTATGCTTCTGTTTTTAATGAATCACACAAATAAATGCCCTTTTACAATCAATACAGCACAAATCATTTTTCTGGCATTTCGTGCTGTGAGACAGGATTCATCTGGAGGCAACCTGGATATCTCTGTTCTGTGTCCTCTTCTGTATCTGGTTTAAATCTCTTACAGCTCCCTGTGGATATACTAGTATGACTGCTGTTGGACATACATCAAAAAATTTTACCTGCAGACGATACTAATGCTATTGTTCCAAAATTTCCATGTTGTGTTGTGCCCCCTTTGTTTGGAATGGGTACCATTATGGTCGATGTCCTGTCAGTTGACCAGGTAGCTGTCTTCCAAATTTCCTGCCATGTGCTAGTAAATAACTCTAATGCTTCATCAGTGTGCTATAACATTACAATTTGATCAATTCCTAGAGTCTTATTTTTCATTAATACATTCAATGCAGCTTGGACTTCTCCTGTCCGTGACGCCAGTTCTTAATCACATATTTCCACTTGAAATGATTGAATGGCAACCTGCTCTTTTTGGTTATGGATGCTATTTTATTTATTTTATAAGCAATTAATTATCCATAATTACCATTGAAAATATCATGTTGCTCTTTTTGTTTGAAATCGTATGTACAACACCATTTAGATTATTAACACACTATTTTGTATTTTGATATCTCTTCTTATTAAGTTCACTATACCAAAAGACTATTCTTACAGAAATAATTTTGAATATTATTAGTGCTCCTTTGTTCCTGATAAATGCTTTAATTATATCATTATATCCCAGGATTTAATTAATTAGAATTTTGATTGAATTTTATCAATGGAAAATTTTAACTGACGAGCTGTAAAACCACTTTAATGCTAAATCTTTATGCAAAAATTCCATATAACCCTTCATTTTTCTGAATATTCATATGTATGTCTGTGAAAGTATGCATGTGAAATGCTTATTACTCAGAAATAGTATCTATTTCTTTCACCTCTTGGTTTTCTTACATTGCTTAAAATATTGTTTTAAAAACCATATAAATAAGGCACTCACATATATAATGCATGTAAATGATTAAGAAAGACAAAAATTAAGTTCAGCATTCTTGGCACAGTACAACTTTGCATAAACTATGCATGTCTTGTGAATTTCTTGAAGTGAATTCCAGCCTCATGCACCCATCCTTCCTTATTACAGGTAAATCATACTGTTTTGTTTGTCTTATTTCATCCTATTTATTTTCTTCAGTTTCTTGCCTATGTATATAGAAATAGTCTGAAGGTCTTACTTCTGATCAAAATTGTATAAGTGTAATACATTGTCAAATAGTAATGGTTTAAATTTGATTGCCCCTTGGAAATAAGAATATAAAAATGGAAGCTGTGTGTTTGTTTCTATTATTAATTAATTCCAAAATAATATATAGTTTACTTATCTTGTGTGAAGATCCCATGTGATTAAAAATAAAGTGAAGTCAGTAATGTGTAAAATCAGAGTGTCCGAGTATATTTATGAAAGTAATGTATGTGCATTGTTCACAACATATTCAAGTACAGGTTGTTTTAGTAAGGTATAATAGATTTGAACTATTTTTTTCTTCAAGTTAGCCTGTGCTATTCCACTTCTCCGCAGAGCAATCTATAGAGCTATAAATGGAAGGTATTCGCTTTGCTGTGAGTCTTTCAATGATTGTGAAAATCATTCTTTTTACTTCTGTAAATCATCTTATTGGGGGCTCATACAACTCGTATTGCAATTCATCCATCCATCCATTATATGCAGTGCCCCTGTGTACATTTGTTGCCATTATTATTCTCAAAGCATTTTCTTTCTACTTAAGCCGTTAGTATTAGCTCCTCTTTTCCCCTCTCTTCCTATCCCCCCGCCCTCATAAACTCTTGATAATTTATCAATCATTATTATTATTATTGTCATATCATACACTGTCTGAAGTCTCCCTTCACCTACTTCCCTGTTACCCCAGGGAAGAGGTTATATGTAGATTCTTATCATTGGTTCCTCCTTTCAATTCCCCCTTCCCTTCACCCTCCCAGTATCACCATTCTCACCACTGGTCATAAAGGGCTTATGTGTCTTGGATTCCTGAAGTTTCCAGTTCCTGTCTGTACCAGTGCACAACCTCTGGTCTAGATGGATATTTAAGGTAGACTTGGTATCATGATAGTGGGAGGGAGGAAGCATTAAAAACTAGAGGAAAGTTGCATATTTCATCGTTGCTACACTGTACCCTGATAGGGTCTTTCTTCCTTGCAACCGTTTTGTAAGGAGATGTCACTTCACCGATCAATGAACTTTGGATCCCCAATGTGTACTCTCCCTCATTTATAATGATATGATTTTAGTTCTTTGAATCCTGATCCCTAATCCCTTTGACATGTCATGGTCACACAGGCTGGTGTGCTTCTTCCATGTGGTCTTTGTTGATTCTGAGCTTCAAGCTTTTAGTCAGGCACCATCAGCTTTCTTCACCACATTTGCTTATGAACACCTTTGTCTTCAGTGATAATCAAAATGTGGAGTTACCAGATGGGTGGAGGGAAGGAAGAATAGAGGGAGGAAGCTAATTACAAGGATCTATACATAACCTCCTATGTGGAGGATAGACAGAGGAGGAGTGGGCAAGGGGAGATGCTGGGTAGTGTAAGATATGTCAAAATAGTCATAATTTATAAAGTGTTGAGAGTTGGGACAGGGGAAATGGGGAAGGAAGGGAAGCGATGAAAAGCTGATATCAAGGGCTCTAGTGGAAAATCAGAGATTTGGAGAATGATGATGACAGCAGGCATGCAAAAGTGTTTGGCACAGTATCTGTATGTATGTATTTTGATAAGCAATGTATGAGCCTCTAATAGAATGATTAAATATGAAAAAAAAACTTTTGTCCCTTACTTAATTTTATTTTCTATTTTGCCCTTCCTTTGAAGTTTCTATCATTCCATGCTTCTTTTCTCTATAATATTGTAAATACATATAACATGCCTATAAATTCAGATAACAACAGAGACTATCTTCTGCCCAAAGAATACCTACTGCATGTGCTTCTAAGTTTAGGCATTTAACATTTGATGAATTGCTTTTAGATTGAATAACCATTTTGGGCATTACTCTATGATTCTCACTGTAATATCCACAAGGTTCTACAAATGCTAACATTAATATTGCTGCAAAACAATTCTCATTGTTTCCATCTTTCAAGATACATACATACATTAAAAAATTCCACTGCCTATTAAGATAAATAAACACAACCCTGTATCTAACCTGTGTCTTACCATCTCTCTTTTCTGGAGTCAGAAGCATAAGATCTCCATTACCAATGCTGACTTGCCTTCTGTTTCAACCAAGCCCCATTGTAATGCTTTAGTTTCATTAATATTGGTCTTAAATTTTCAACAGGACACCACCATCCACCATCCTCCAGTATCATGAACACTATCATATTTCTATTGCCTTATCCATTCTTTGATGAGTAAATCTATTTTGCCTGATTCAGACTGCGATTCAACTGAGGATTCCTTTCTGGAAATCGTATGTAGTACTGCCCCAAACACAAACCCAAACTCAAAGTCATTAGGAATGTACAGGGGCTTTTAATTAGGGAGGTAAATTATATTAATATCTCCCACTGCCAAAATTACTCAAAGAAAAAAACATACATATGCAAAGAAAATACTCAAGTATCTTCAGTTTTTTACCTTTGGCATGTTTGTTATAAGCCTAGTGACTCAAAACAGAGCATTTATTTCGGAACTCTTAGTAGGACAAAGCTATTGGAAAGCAGTTTTCCACACATGAGAAAAAAACTCCAGGCATTTGGAGAAATCCTAAATATAAATGCATAGACTACCATACTTCTATCTAGGGTTTATGATTCTTGATTTCAATAGAAAGGAAGTAAAATCTTAAATAGACTCTCTGATAAAGATTATCCATTTATCCTAAAAAAAATTGTGTCAAGAAAGGCAGCATGGTCATAGAACTCCTAACTAATTAAATGATAATGCCCATTTATAATAATAAAAAGGTTTATATTTTATTTATACTTGATATTATAGTAGATATAATATAATTTCCAATTTAGATATGGAAACCTGAAAGTGTGCAGAAATTACCTCTGAATGCCTGTGGTGTGAAGAGAAAAAAATTCATTTTTTTTTTTACAATTCCATCAAATGCAGAATAGGAGCAGGTAGTAATTGTAGAATATAATAATCAGATAAGACATTTTCAAGTGAAAACTCATAAATTTTATTTTGGGAGTACATTAAAATTCAGTTAAAATTTAAAATCGCAGCATATCTTGAGCCAGTGTTGAATAGTTGCTGTATCTATAGAAAAACTTTTAGAGATATGCAAGCACAAATTATAGAATGTCAGCATGCAGTTTGATTTTATGTGCTTTACTACTAATATAAATAATGAAGCATGCTGAGAACATTCAAATACATTCAGCTAAGCATAATTAAAATACTGAGGTGTAACATGCAAAAAAAACCCAAATTAAGTACTGATATAAAATTGGTAGAAATACTAGCAATTCAAAGTGATAACTATGTTGTGATTACAGTATTGTAAATAGATGAAATCTAATATTTTGGTTAAATGACATCAGTGATAGCTGGGAATTTAATAGAAGCATTGCCTTTAAGTTTTCCGTGAATAATGGAAATGTTTCATTTATGCAGCACACATTTTTTTTCCATCTTTGGAAATAACTTTCCATGGTGCTTTGAATAAGCATTCTCACCCAAATGGAACAAACTCTCAGATGAAATTGGCCACTGGGGCCTACAACAAATAATTAAAATGGGATTCGGGAATCAGTTGTTTTGTGTGTGTGTCCAACACTCCCCAGTGGGTTAGCTGAAGGAGGGTGAGTCAGCTTCTTCAGACCATGTTAAAAACGCAATTGAGCTTCCTTCCTGCTGGTCACATCTAATTGCACGTTGCTTGTGACTGTGAACTCCAGGCTCAAGATAAACTTTCTTTTAGATTGTTGTGCTGTGGATCCTCAAAGGACCAACTATTTATTCCTACCCGGCAGGAGCCCTTGGATCAAGAGGTTTGGTGATAATTACTCAAGGCACTACAAGGAATGTTTTATTAACTTTGCTCTATTCTGCAAATAGTAGTTTTGGTTATTCCTGGGTTCCTGCTTGACCAGAATGGAACTCTCCTACTCAAAATTTCATTTTGGCACCCTGGTAGTCGACTGTGATCTAGGATAACTGTATTATATGAGATGAATAAGAAGATGCTCTCACTTTACATAACTATCTTACAACAAGATATCACAAAATTTTCATTTTGAGAAGATGGGTTTGGGAGATTGAAGCAGGCAGATTATTTTTTTCACAAATAAGTATACTTAACTATTGACTAATTTGAAACTTAGGTCTTGATTCACAAGTCAGTTAAATTCCTGGCAGTGTCCACTCAGGAATTATCTTCATTGTTTGATGATGTTGAGTCCACAAACCACTGGACCCAAAGTTTTCCATTTATTGGAGTATTCCTTAATATGTCTGAATAAATTAATATAATTTAGATAAATTCCTCAAGAAAATTGATAGGAATGAAAGTTTCTGGTCCTTGCCATTGTTCCAATTTGAAGGTAAGCAGAACACTACCTCCTTTATGCAAAACATGCATTGAATTTGTCTATATTTTGAGGTTCAATGACCACATCTATTAAAATTATTTGACCATATTTATTCTCATCCCTGGAATTTTTCCCCCAATGATTCATACACAAAATGATTCAAAATGATATAAAATACAATTGAACAAAATGCCACTAATACAGGTAGAAAAAATTCTGAAAATTATAAATTGTGTAACTTTCTATAAAATCCTTACGCTTCACAATTATTGCTTTTCTCACTTGTAAATTGGAATTACATTAGGCAATCTTTAGTATCATACAAGTTACACAAAATGCATGCTAAGTATATATTGCAATCCCTGCTCAATAAATAGAAGTTGGTGCTACATTATTGTGGCTAAGATTAATGACAAAAATTCAGAAACCAAACACATTGCAGTTAAATTGATCCTACTTACTCTGATTCTGCAGAGCAGAGTTAAAATTCTCCCTAAGTTTTCTGAAATTGCAAATCCTTAGGGAGACAGCTTGCCCCATCTTTCTCTCTCTTTTAAGTCATTTCATTGGGGATTCATAAACTTTTATCACAATCCATATATCCATCCATTGTGTCAAGCACATTTGTACATTTGTTACCATTGTCATTCTCAAAAAAATTGCTTTAAACTTGATTCCTTGGTATCGGCTTCTCATTTTCCCCCTCCCTCCTTGACCTTCTCCCTCTCCCATGAATCCTTGACAATTTATAAATTATTATTTTGTCATGTCATACACTGTCCTACACCCACTTTTCTGTTGTTCATACACCACTGATGGGACTACATGAAGAGCCTTAAAATCAGTTCCCCTTTTCCACCCCACCTTCCTTTTCCTCTCCCTGTATCCCCACTCTCATCACTTGTCCTGAAAGGTTAATCTGTTCCGAGTCACCTATGATTCCAGTTACTATCTGTACCAGTGTACCTTCTCTGGTCTAGCTGGATTTGTATGGTAGGATTGGGATCATGATAGTGGGGGTGAGGAAACATTGAAGAACTAGAGGAAAGTTGTATGTTTCATTGTTGCTACACTGCACCCTGACTGGCTCATCTTCTCCCCACAACCCTTCTGTAAGGGGATGTCCAGTTGTTTACAGATGAGATTTGTATCTGCATTCCACACTGCCCTTCATTCTCAATGATATAGTTTTTTTTTTGTTCTTTGATGCCTGATACCTAATCCCTTTGACAGCTCGTAATCACATAGACAGGTGTGCTTCTTCCATGTGGGCTTTGTTACTTCTGAGCTTGATGGCTGCGTGTTTACCTTCAAGCCTTTAAAACCCCAGATCCTATATCTTTTGATAGCTGGGCACCATCAGCTTTCTTCACCACATTTGCTTAGCCACCTGATTTGTCTTCAGTGATTTTGTTGGGAAGGTATCATGCAATGTCAGTTTAATAGAACAAAGTCTTCTTGCATTGAGGAAGTACTTGAATGGAGACCTAATGCCCATCTACAACCTTAATAATAAAATTTATATGCACACAGATCTATTTCCCCAATATTATATATAATCATATTTACATATGTACATGCTCACATTTATCCCTCTATAACTGTCCTTTGCTTCCTAGTTCTTTCCTCTATTTCCTTTGACTTTCCCTCTTACACCCTCCTCCCCACTTATTTTGGATCACTTGTCCCCTTGTCCCTAGGTTTGTTAACATCACTTCCTTTCCCCCACCTCCTCCTCTCCCTTGTCCCCTCAGAACCATCAGTCCTGTGTATTTCTCCTCTAGATTGCTTATCTAGCCTATCTTGGCTAGATAGACCTGCAGAGGTAATAATACCCACAAAAACCAAACAGAGAAAAACAAAGTGACAAAACAAAACAAAGCAAAAAAAATGACCCCAAAAGAAAAGCTTGTATATTGTTCAGGGTCCCTTTGTTGACCTGAAGTAGTGTTTTTCCAGTAAAGTCTGATGGAATGCCACACCCTGGTCCCAAAGTCTATTTTTGGTCCTCCCTCAGGACCTCCTTGCCCTTCTCCCCTTTTTGTACTGTTGAATGCACATTAGTGTTTTGCCTTGTGGCGGGGTCAAATCTGGCGCAATTCCCACACTGTGTCTCCAGGGTTGTCCCATGCAAGGCTGTGAGTCAGTGAAGGTTGTCTTCTATCATAATGGGGCGGGCCATATTGTCCTTGCTGTGCATTGACTTCATTGAGTGCAGATATTGTTCTCAAGGCTTGGTGGGCCAGGTTGTGCACCACTCTCTCTTCCTCCTCCTTCATCTGCTCCTGTGTTCTCTGATCAGACATGTCCCTCTCCCTGAACTGTAGCTTCACTGCTGTCCTCTGAAGCAAATTCTTCTGTCCAGGTAGTTGGGATTGGGGCTGGTCACTCAGACTTCTCTACTAGTATTCTGCTTCATGCTCCTATGTTGCATTCACATCTTGGAGCACAAGGTTGAAATCTGGTCACTCTTTCCCTGTGGAGATATAAATAATACCTTATCCTTGGGTGGATTAGTGCCTGTTTCGTCTTTCTCAAGTAGAGAAGTTGGCGAGTTCAAACCACAATCTTTTCTTTTGGCAACTAATGCTTAATCCACTGTACCACCAGTGCTCCACAAGATTGAAGACAGACTATTGGATTTCCCTTACCAACAGAAACTTTTGACTAGCCTATTTTATTAATTTTAAAAATGTATTGCTGTGTTTAAGACCAGTGTATGTTTATGTGTTTAAGAATGTTGTTTATTTTATGTCTACACAAATTAATACAAAACAAAACCTCCAAGAGAGTATTCATTAAAATTTGAAAAGCACCACATCCTGAAAAATCTAGACATGCTCATGTTTAACTTTGTTTATCTGAGTCAAGTATTTTTGACAAGAGAGCATTTCTTTTGGGTATATAGCACCGACTAAAATTTTACATATTGGTATGTAGGACACATCATATATAGAGCTTCATGCAATTGTAAAGAGCAGTTTAGTACTGAATGAAAGAATTTATGTATGGAAGAATGATGTTTCTCTCACCTTGACACTGTACTCTAGATGTGGACTAGTTCTCCCACAGTTTATCTAATCTTATACATTCTCTTTCCTTGATTAAGTGCTAAGATAAATTGCAATTAATTTCCCTGTGACTGAACTATAGAGTGTACTGTTGGTATCCTGGCATGTATTATTTGGTTACTTTCTGTTTGTTCTGCTCCTTATTTATCCTGCATGTGTGTCATGACAATGGATGAGTGGAGGGCTGTTTGTTGCTGTTGGTTTTCGTCTTATCCCATAGCAGAAAAAGCTGCACAGGATGTGATGAAATACTCTGGGGGGGGGGGTTGCCATTTGATTTTCTTTTCCTAAAAGCACTATGTTTCCCTTTAAGCATCTGGGGAGTTATTACCCCAATTGATGCTCAAGTCCCCTCACATCATCCGAAGAACAAAACCCTGAGTGAAAATATCCAGTTTCTGCAGAACTCTTCAGCATCCAGGATGTAGGTCACACTCAATGCCTGATGCGCTGTGCTCGTTGTATTCCACCAAAGCAGCTGTCACAAGTAGCCAAAGTCCCGGAGAGCAGCACGGCCCCCCAAAGCGTAGCCATTTGGAAACACATATTCATTGACAATTTGGGGAAGTTGGCCGTAATTCAGTAAGAAATGAGCAATTTATGCACATTATAATCAAATTTATTTTTATATCCAGCTACTCCTACATGTGGCATAACTCAGTCTGGGAAATCATACTAATTAGTGAGAAAGCCATTACATTGTAAATCTTGTAGCAGATGCAAATACTGTTTGAAGTGTCCTCACCTCCATAATGCATGTGCTTTTAGTATTAGCATGCATTTCCCAGTGTAGGCAGTTTGTTGGTGAACCAGCCACTGAAGTGCATTTGAGGGAAGAAAGACTGACATAAACACCATGGAGCTCGAACTCCACACTCACCCCAGCCCCTGTAACACATGGTGCTTTCAATACAAGAGGAATCCCTTTTGTGAGAAAGAGGATCAAGATTGGTCATAAGTTAAAATAATAAGAATGCTAATAATAATACTAGGTTTTGATGGCCAAACTCTGTGCATGACATCTGGGCATGTCCTGGGAAGAAATTGAGGAGGAGTCAGGAGCCTAAAACAAAGAGGGAAGTGCTGGGCTCCAACAGCAGAATAGCACTTGTTGTCACCCTGCCCTAATAACTGTTTGTAAATGGGGCTACGTTATCTCTAATAGAAATGACAATATTCACCATCGCCATCCTTATAGAGCTGATGCAAATTGAAAATGAAATTGATGGGCAATAGTCATGTTTTAACATGCCTTGGGGAGTCTTATTTTGAGAATGTTAAAAGTAGTATCCAATTCTTTTGAAAGGTAAACTTCGTACGGATGATGAAAGTTCATGCACTTGGCTGCTAAGGCCCCATAGATGAAAGACATGGTGATCTACTTGTGAAACTCAACCATTGAAAACCTTCCATAGTTGTATTTTTCCATACACTGGGACAGCAGGAGTGAGACTCCATTGATGGCTAATCAACAGGTCAAAATCTGTATGTGGATGCCATACATTTTTATTATAGTTAAGAATAAATTATAAACAAATATGACCTGATCGAGAACTTAAATGATCAAACAAGCGATTGATGTTCATTAAGGCCAGTTCATGGTGACCTCATGCCACCCACAGAATTGTGTTCCATGGGTTTTCAATGGCTAACCTTTTAGTGGTAGCTCACCTGGCCTATATTCTGAAGCACACCTAGATCAGCTGGGGTCATTAGATTTCGAGTTATACTCAGGAACTCAAGTTAATTTTTTTGGTGGGCGGTGGGGGGGGGGGGCAGCCTTACTGCTGCTGGATTTGAACCGCCAAGCCAGTTGGCCATAGTCCTGTACTGAACCACTATGCCACCGGGGCTCAGTGAACTCAAGTTAATTAAATAAATCATTATATACATAAAACTCACCATAGCGCTTTGGTAGAACTTCAAGTGTATGGGTGTTTTCTCATTTAAAAAGAGGTGAAATGTTGATTGATGACAGTCCTACTTCTGCACATCCACCAACTTTCTGAAAGGATGAAATTGTTGACAAAATGTGTGTGCTTGTGCTCAGAGATCGACAACAGACCACTGAGGAGATGGGGGAGTTATCTAGACTATCTTCGTGCTCAGGTCAGTGAATTTTAATGGAAGATTTCAGAAGGGTTTCTGTGATATTTGTTCCTCTGGTTCTGACTGATCAGGAAAAAGAGTGTTGAGTGGAAGGAAACATTCTGTGCTTTGAAAAAACAACTCGTAATCAACTCAGACTTTTGTCCTTCTAAGGTCATTGCTGTGAAATGACATGGTGCTATTTATAAGACCTCAAAAGCAAGCATCAACCAATCCAGTGGAAGACACTATTATCACCTCCCTAAAAAAAAAATCATCTAGTGAAGTCAAAGATCAAGAAGGGAATGTGAAGGGGAGAATGCATTTGGAGTTTGTTCCACCAGGTCAGACTGTTAATAAAACCTTCCATTTAGAGTTTCTGAAAATATTGTGTAACACCGTGTGACAAAAGAGCACCTGACACTGAGAGAGCATCTCTGTGCACCAGTTTTTTAAGACAAAACAAACAAACGTAGGACTCTCTTGTCACTTACATCTTACTCACCTGACCACACTCTGTATGACTTCTCTTTTGTTTCTGTGAAAGGAGGACATGAAAGGACAATGATTTGATGACATAGAAAAAGTGGGGGGTGGGGATGTCAGCCATCCAAACAGACATGTTTGAAAAATGTTTCCAAGGATGAGATTGCAGATAGGACAAATGGATTAAGTATAATGGAGCATACTTTGAAGATGATAAAGTTGTTTTGTTTAAAAAAAGAGAGATACATAGCTATGTAAAACGGTTCTGTTTTTTTTAATCTATGTGTGTTTACATAATAAATTAGGAATTGTAGATCCTGAAATTAGTAGAGTAATTGTACTAGAAATTTTGATGACATAAATATTTTGCATATTTTTGACCTTTAAAAGAAATAATCATGTTTAGTTTATCCCCAAATGATAAGACTACTTAGGTTCCTGGATAGCTTTTCTGCTTTCTTTATGTCAAGTGAATGGCACTGTCATTACTTAATAGAAACAGCTTCACAAGATTGTCCCCTACTTATTTATCAGACTTTTGTTCTGAATTTAGTCAAAAATTGAAGGCACTCGCTCTCTGAAATCTTCAAAACCTGTCCTCCGTCCTGTGCTCTCTACCTCTGCCACCCTCTAGTAGTGGCTTTTTATTCTTTCTGGGATTTCTTACACAGAATCTCACTCACTGTAGTCACAGTCAGCTCCTTAACAACTTCATTTTTCTAATTGTTATTTTTTATGTTTTAAATGATTATAGTGGGACCTACCAGCCTCAAGATAATGTATGAGGAGTCAAGAGTGACCACGTCAGTTTCACATTTCTCCCTTTAAGAGGAAGCGCTATGATATTGACACAGGGGACTTCATGAAATGCCTTGAATGTGTCAAACACTCATTTCCATCAGGGTTTTGTTAATCAATCAATACTCAATGCTACTTCTGACTAGAATGATTTCAGTCCTCTCTGGCTGGGCAACATTTCATTTTCATTTCATTTTCTCCTTGACACCCTTTGATACCATAGAGATACTCATTTGGGTACCTTTCTTGTCCATTTTTGATTGTTATGTTTTCTGCTTTTAATTTGCCTCACAATGACTCTTCATCTCTCCTTATCGTATATTACATTTTGATGTCTGCTGGTCTCCATCTAGGAAATTTCCATAGCTCTTCTCTCCAAATTAACTATGTAGTAGGTATCTTATTTTCTTGAATAAAGTACATTAATAGTGGAAAGGACCTCAATAACCTGATACTACAATAGCATATTCAAATACCTCTTGTATTAGTCTGGGTAGATTAGAGAAACAAGTCCATGGACACACATACATGAATAAGGGAAAGGCTTATATACAAGAGCAATTAAATATTGAGGAAACATCCCAACTCAATCCAGTCCATGGTCATAAGTCTGATATCAGCCCATATGTTCAATACCAACCAATAAAGTCCTCTTCTGCCTCAGGAAATACATCCAATGATGCCAAATGCAGAAAGATCACAAGCCAGTTTGTAGAAAGTCTTTGCATCCATGTCAGTGCTGGCAGGTGTCGCCACATGGCTTCTCTGGCTTCACACGTCTAGCTGCATCCATGTGGCTTGTCTGGCTCAGGGCACTAGGGTAGATTCATTGTCTTGTCAGCTGCAATGTCTCCCAGACAGTGAAGGAGTGAGAGAGAAGTGTCTCCTGCCTCCAAGGAGGAAATACCGCAGAATTTCCCAGAATTCTCAGGAGAAGGCCATGCTAATACAGAGGCCTCATTGGCTATGATTTGACTTACAGGCCAGACTCCAGTCCTGCATTCTTAATCCTCAAATTGACATATGGTTATATAATTACCACATTTCTGTCTAGAGTATTCCTTCAACCTGATTATGAAGCTCAGAGAAATCAAGAAGAGCTTCTCAGATATTATATTAACACGTTTTCCCACAAACATTATGAAAGCTCTGCTGATAATAAGAATTTGTGTTCCATAGTACAATGATAAAGAACTTTAACTTCTATGCTCAGCTGTTACTTGTGTTTTTAGGTAGGTCTCTTGTGTGAATAATGTGGAAATAAGAAAGGGGACACACACACAAATCCCTCAAACTGTATATACCTGTTCTATATTTTCCTCATCATCTTCAAACACACAAACATGATCATTTACATTTTATATCTCAATTTGGGCCTTTCTACAGTAGTCAATTCATTTTGGGCTTTAATTATAATAAATAATTAACTAAGATCTAGACTGTCCTAAGTGTCCTTTGAGCCAATTGAAGTGAATATAGTCAATCATTATCCCTTTCCATCTTCATAGTCTTTGACCTTTCAGAGTATGTGCAATTGAGTATCTCAAAGAATTTATTCCTGCAGGAGTCAATTAAGCTTTGTCAAGCCCATTAGAGATGAGTAGTTGCTGGAATTTGTCCTGGTTTGACTGTTGAGCCTTGAAAGCTTGTATATGCTTGCTGTCAGACACTTAGGGTATGTGTGAGTCTGGGTAGACTAGAGAAACAAATTCATAAACATATATATATGAGAAGTTTATATACCATAGGAATGAAATATAGAGAAAGCATCCCAGCCCAGTCCAGTTCAAGGTCACAAGTCCGATATTAGCCCATATGTCTGATACCAACTGATACACCCTCTACAGACTCACGAAGCACATGCAGCCACACCAGGACAATCATAGGCCAATGGGTGCAGAGTCTTATGTATCCAGTGGTGGTAGAAACATCGCAGCACGGGCAGGGATGGGCCTCTATGTGGCTTCTCAAGCATCTAAGCAATGGCCAGGGTTCTCCATGTGGCTTTTCTGGCTTCTGAGGTCAGGTTACATCAAGCTAAGCCCATCCATCTTCCAGAATGTCTCACAGAGAACCACTATGGCAGTCATGTGCTTATGTTAATTTAATGATTGAGATGTAGGGGTGGAGTCTAGCCTGTTAATCTGGAGATTGTCATTGAGTAGCCAATGAGGCCTCTGTGTGGGCATGGCTTTCTCCTGAGACTTTTGGTAAATCTCATGATATTTCCCTCATGGAGATGAGAAGCTATCTCCCTAGTTGTTGGGAGTTGGTCTCAGAGACAATGAATCATGGGCAAGACAAGATGGCAGCATCCGAGAAGCTGGAAGAGCCAGTGGAGAGAACACTCGGTTTTGCCCTGATGGAGCCAGACCTCTGAAGCTGGAGAGGACATGTGGAGAGCCCTGCCAGCGCTGAGTTGCTTCTGCCACCATTGGATGCTGGATGAACCTGAGCCCTGGAAGCGAGAAGCCATGGGGAGACCCCTGCCATCACCAGGACTCTGCACACACTGACCTGTGACTTCGTGAGTCAGAAGGAGACTTTATAGACTGATATCGGGCATATGGGCTCATATTGGACTTATGACTTGAACTGCACTGGGTTGGGATGCTTTCTCAGTGTTCCATCCTTTTGTATATAAACCCTTTCCTTATATCCATACGCTTGTCTATAAATTTGTTCCTCTAGTTTACCTGGACTAACAGAACCACCCTTGTATCTTGTCAATAAAATGTCTCCAAGGGACTGAGCTGTAAGTCTCTTGCCTCCAAGGGGGCAATACAGTCAGATTCCCCAGAATTCTAGGGAGAAAGTCATGTGCACACAGAAGTCGCATTGTCTATCTCCAAACTGACAGACTAGACTCCAACCCTGAACTTCCAATCATGACATTGACACCAGAGTCACAGGGTAGGTTTTGAGTCATTTGAGAGAAGAAAAATATATAAATACACCAGACTCAGCGCTCACCTACTGTATAGAGAGCCATGGAAAACGCATGCATGATTCATATGACCCTTCCCCTCTGGAATTTGCCACTTCTCAAAGTGTGCACTACTTTATGATATAAGACAACAGAACTTTTTTTCCCCCACAGATTATTATTGAATCTTTCTTACGTCCAAAGCACATTTATCATCCCTGGGATAGAAAGCAAATGAAGCCTGGTGGCAAAGCAGTTACTTTTTGTGCTGCTAATGTCAGCAGTTTGACACTACCAGCTGCTCCTAAGGAGAAAGGTGAGGCTTTCTATTTACTCCAGTAAAGAGTCATAGTCTCAGAAACTCACAGGGGCCATCATTCAGTTCTTCCCTGCCCTTTCGTGTAGGGCATGCACGATGGGGTCCTAGATGGCCCCTTTGAGCCAGTATCTTCTTGTAGCAGTGAATTTGGGACTGGGTTTAAGTACAGAAAGCAAATACCAAGTTACATTCACTCTTTTAAAATAGTGTTCCATTTAGAAGGGATGATTTGGAGGGTTGTGAAAGGGGAGGCTGTAGGAGTGCGAATAATCAGAGTCAGAGAAAGATGAAAGGTGTAGAAGAGACGTTCATACTTTACACCTCTTTCCCAGGGAACACCTGGGTTAGGAGAGCTTTGGAACAAAGAAGTTACCCATTAAACCAAGATGATAGGACGTTTTATAAATATATTTTAATCCCTCCATTTGAGAAATTTTACACCACTAGTTTTAGTGTTTTGAAACTATTCACATATTCCTTCAAATATTTACTTTTATTGTTCCAATCAATGTTTTCCAACTAGAAATATCAAAGACTTTGGAACATGTATTCAAAATTACACCTTCCTTCTGAGAAGTACAAGGAAGGACGCATTATTTAAATTCTCAAGGGCTGCACTTTATTTTTCTTCAAATGCAAAGTGTAATACCTATTTTTCAGGGTTTGTGAACATTAAATGAACTAATGCATTATTTAAAACATAATAAAATCCTTAACGCATAATACTGATTCTGAATAATACTGATTCTCCATAATACTGATATTTGAGTCTTACCATCACAGACATTATCGTCTCCTTGCAATGGCAACATGATTATTTAACCACAGGAGAGTTGAATCATGGAACTCTAGAGCACCTCAAGAATTTTCGAGAATGGAGATAATACATTACCAGTCCATGATTAACACAGTCAAAAGAATAAAAGAAAGACAGAAACTTACTGCCAACTCATATTGATCCTGTAGAACAGGGTAGAACTGCCTCTTTGAATGTCTGAGACTAGCTCTCCTCCAGAGTAGAATGCCCAGTGTTTCGACTGTGAAGCTGCTGGTGGTTTCAAAGTAAGGAGCCCTTGCCTAACATGTGAACACTACACCACCAGTGCACATACCACAGTCAAGACATTGGGGGGGAAAAGGCAGAGACATCAATGCGCTGTCCCATACACACAGATTTTAGACTCTTTTTATACTTGTGGACTGTTTTTATCATATGATTGTACAGCTTAAAACTTGGATATTTTGTAACATGAAGTTACACGAGACAAAGCTCATGAGCATGTCTTCTCCTGCCTGATGTATACTTCATCGGGCAAAGCCCAGAAAGCCTGAGAAAAAGGATGGAATTGGGGAGACATTATCAACCTTTGAATGACAGTGATATGCCTACATGATGCCCTTGTGGGGAGCCATGGGGGATGGCAAAAGGTTGTCAGTGGAATGGAGCAAGGGTGTTCTCCGACCCAGGAATGCTGATGCTCTGTTCTAAAGTTGGACATATAAATAAAATTCCTATCAAGGTCCTTTCTCATTTTTCTTGTCCTCTTCATTCTCACTCATTTTCTTCCTTCCCTCCTTTTTCCTGTTTGTTTACCTAAAGTGCATTTCATCTTTAAAGTTCATGTAACCTTCCTTCATTTTTAAAATCTTAGATCAGCTATATGTTTCCTAATGTTGATCACAATTTAAGCAAAACTTGATATATACATTTAGTAAGTTATCCAACCAGCGGTTAAAGCAGATGTTGCTTTACAAAAGGAGCCAAGATGGAAGAGTGTTTTCATATCGAGCTGCCAATCAGAAGATCAGCAGTTCAAGCCCATCAGGCACTCTTGGGAGAAAGAGAAGGCACTCTAGTCCTGGAAAAAAGGACAGCCTTGGAAACTCCAAAGGACAATTCCATTCTGTCCAAAAGGGTGCTCAGAGTCAGAATTGACTCATTGGTAGTGAATTTTATTGTTGTTAATTTTTGCTTTCAGAACTACACTTATATTATTCAAAGAGAATCCATCTAGATTTTCCTTAAAATGTATTTCCTCAGCCTACATATATTTTCTTCTTCAGTAATATATCCCTCTCTTTATAGGAAGATGCCTTTTATGGGAAACACAACATGCGCATGTATCCAATTTAACACAACAGTGTAATAAACACTTGCAAATTACTGATGAATAAGAAAATGTATGCAAGGCCATTACATTTCAATGACTTTCCCCTTGATTTCAGAAATATAATGGAAATATAAAGCTTTGCCTGGTTATCACTTCACAAATGACTTCCTTGTTGTTTTGGGCACACGGGACAATTCCTCAGTGCTCAGCTCAAAAGCCAATAATTGAATGTGACTTGTACATTATCATAAAACTATTATTCAAATGATCTGAACAAAAGTCCCTAATATTCTACAAAAGCCACACATTCACCTGCCATTCTTGACATCTGAAAGAATTAATCAAGATCTCCTGGTGTAGGAAGATGAAGAGGTAGAATCGTCTTTAAAAGTTACTTTTTTTAGTGAGGGAAGTAATTTGCTGACTCCTCACTTTTAACTTCCAAGAAAATTTGCAAACTGAACAGTTAGTACGTGGTTTAAAGTATAAAGACTTATCTTGGAATATGAAATAGTTGCAAAAAAAGTAATTACTTCATGCAGATAACTCCATTGGATAATCCTAGGTGGTTGATCTGGAGTTATGCTAAGATAGGAGAATTCGGGCTCTGTTAGAGATATTATGAAATGCATTTAAGAAGGAATAAAAGAAAGGCTATTTTAGAGTTTAAGAATAATGAGTTTGAAATGAACATAAAGTTTTGTATGCTAGACCTTAAATCCTTCAGGGACAGAGCAAGTCAATTAAAATTTGCATATGATGAAGAAATCATGGGAAAAGATGATGAAAGATCAGATTTCTCTTTTGAAACGGGACACGAGATCCATCAGCCCTCGCCACAATTCCATCTTGCTTGATCTCCAGGACTTCGCATGGGCTGTGCCTGGGTGCCTGGCTCTCTCAGCCCTCCTCTCTGGCCCTGGCAAGTCTCATTCTTCTTCAGTTGTTCTGATACCTTTCATCTCCCACCACGACAAGCTTAGGATCCTTTTCTCATTCTGCTGGACTTGCAGCATGCAGGAGTACTCATGATGTGGTGGTCACTCAGTGTGTAAACATTGTGCTGCTAAACAGAAGGTCAGTAGTTTGAAATAGTTTGTAAGCAACAGCCATTATGCGGGAGAAAGACCAAGCTTTCTACTCCCATAAAAAGTGACAGTGTAAGACACTTCCTGGAGCCAATCATCCCCATCCTGGAGAGTCACTGAGTTGAAACCGACTACTGGCAGTAAATTTAATGTATAGCTATTGACAAGTGTCTTTTCAATAGGGTTTTACTAACATGTGTACTCGCATTTTTGTTGATAGTAAATGTACATAAATGTTCCTCTTTCATTTTCTACCAACCTGATTCCTGGCTATGCAGTAGAGTCAGTCTCTGGATAAAATGGTGTTTTATGTACTGTATCAACTTTTATGGGTTTGATTACTTGCAGAATTAGCATCATTCATTGTCTTTGTTAAAATATTCTGTTTTCCTTTGTTCAAGGTATTCTTCTATATCCAATGATCATTTACTTGGCTTTCTTTATTTATCTTATTTTTACATTTTAGTTCTCGATTGCATCTGGAATATGTTTCAAACTATAGTATAGTAGTAGGGTTTGTGATCTTTGAATTTCTATTTCTTTTATACCAACTCTGCATATTGTTCTTTTCCTTCTATCCTTATTCAGAATGACTCATGCATTGAATAATATGTTCTTTCCTACTTCCAAAGATTGTTTTATCATTTGCATGCAAATTTTTGACAAATATCACTTTTAAAATAGAGCCTCCATGAAAGTAGTGAGAATATAACTTAATGTGAAAATATTTTAAACTGGTTTTGATTCTTTAAAATCATTTCTAAATGACCCATTTTTCACACAGAGTAAATAATTCAAGAATTATCCTTCTAATGGCTGCTTGATCTTGGCAAAAACCCTTACTATATTAGAAGAAACTATGGTAAAATACATGAGTTAGGCCAAACTTATTGTTTATTAAAACAAAGAATAGAGTAATCCATATGAAAAATAAATGCTTAAACTGTATCGAATAGCAGAATTGAATCTTCTGGATGAGTATATTTTATAAAGAAGTTTGTTAAATTGGTCATTATTTTACCAATTTACTAAGTACTAGCATAATGGTAGTTTCTCATTGGACTGCTAATCACAAGGAGTGGAACCCCGCGCCACTCCTCAGGGAAATAGGGGACTTTCAACTTTTGTCAAAGGTCTGGTGGAATATTGGTTATGTGCTGGGAGGCAAACTGCCAGGTTGGCACTTTGACACCAACCCGGAGGGAGAAAGAGGAAGCTTTCTAGTCCTGTAACCAATTACACTCTCAGAAATCTACCTGGGTAGTTCAACACAGTCTTATAAGGTCACTATTAGTCAGAATAGACTCAATGACAGTAGGATTATACTGCTGCTGCTGTTGTTGTTGTTGTTGTTGTTGTTGTTGTTTTTGGAAGGCTATGCCATCCTGGAAAGCTACAGCAGCAGATTTATCCTGTCCTTAAACATGGTTGGGAGTTGCTATATTCTTGACTTAATAGTGCAGATGAGAGAGTCCTAGGACTAGTGATTGACACATAAAATCCTCATAATCCATAATAAGAGGAAGGTACCAAGCAAGTTATCAAGCATAAGAATTGTGGAAAGTCATAGCATTAATTAATCTGTAAAACAATGGCCTTTGGATGCCTTAGAAGATGCAATCAATGCCTCTGGGAGCCAAAATGGGAATCCCTATAGAGGGTGGATAAATACGTGGCTCCGCGGATAAGTTGCTAATGAAAAGATGAGCTTGAACCCACCAACCATTTAGCAGGAGATAGCTGCAAGCAATCTGCTTCCTTAGAGGTGTGCAGTCTGCAGCAATTCTGCAATTCTACTCTGTTCTGTAGTGCCACTCTGAGTTAGAATCAACTAAGTGGAGGTTCGCTTGGTGTTTTTTGTTTGTTTGTTTTTGTAACTGGAGTGGCATGTCTGACACAGTGCTTCAGAGAAACAGGATACTGTTTCCTGATTGTAAAAGTAGAAGGAGATGAAGCAGGAGAGGTAGCATCAATGTGAAGATATATGACTTCTCTCAGCTAATTCTCACTGCTGTTGGATTGATGCTGACTACTAGTCTACCCTCTCAGGCAGAATAGAAGTGCCCTCTGTTAGTTTTCAAGACTGTTAACTTCTGATAGAAGTAGCAATGCCCTTCTGTCTCCAAAGGAGTGGTTTTGAAATGCTGACCTTGCAGTTAGCACCCCTATTTACAGCCACTACATCACCAAGGTTCCTATGCAACTTAGAAACAAAGGGTCATATAGGCAAAATGACTTAGAGGTATTGTGGCTTATGGATAATGTGCCAACATTGTACTTTTAGTAGATTTAAGAAAAAAAATATAAGTTCTAAGGAGGGATTGGAGACCGCCTGTGTTTTCTATGGTGACCATGAAAGGTGCCACAAATTAGGTAGCTTTTAACAACAGAGATTTATTTTCTCAGAAAGTTCTGGTGATGAGCAGAAGTGTGAAGTCAGGGAATCAGCTGAGCCATGCTCTCTGTGTGATAACTAGGGGAGAATTCTTTGGATCTCAGTTAAGTTTAGCAATCCAGCATAATACTTGTCCTTTTACTGTAGACAGGTCATTGCATGCTGTCTTCCTACATGAGATTCCCCCCACCCGCCTTCCAGGCCTTGAGTCTTATCTTTCAATTTTCATTTTTAGCATTGTATTATGAATTAAGTGAAGGTTACAGAACAGATCATTAGTTATGTATTCAACAAATCATAGACTTCTATTTCAGCTCATTCAGTGCAACCCTCTTAACGCACCTGCACTTACTCATTCCCTGCACATGTGTCTTGTTTCCCTCCCTCGATTTTCCCTAGCCCACTACACTTAGTTCTTAGATAGATGATGCCCCTTTGGTCATTCTAATGCAAGGAGTTCAGTTCAGTTCAGTTCCAGGGCTGCAGTGCAGGACCACGTCTTATTGGCTCCACCAGTCTCTAGCTGACCTATTAGCTGGGACTCTGGGGCCATCACCTACTCTGGTATCAATGGCTTTCTCCTCTGAGATTTATGGGAAATCTGGTATTTCCTTCTTGAAAGCAGGAGACAATCACTCCCTTGGAGACACTCCACTGACAAGACTGGCTTCCTGCCAGACATCCCTGGGGAGAAGTCACATAGACCTACTCTGATGCAGCAAGAAACCTGGACCTAGAGAAGTCACATGGAGACTCCTGCCAGCACTGAGATGCTTACAAGGCCACTGGTCCAAAGACTTTCTACCTACTGGCTTGTGATCATCCTGCATTTGGCATCATTGCATGTGTTTCATGAGTCTGAAGGATTTTGTAGATTGCTAGTGGGCATATGGGCTAATATCAGACTTCTGGATTTGATCTGAACTGGGCTGGGATGTGTTATCACTGTTCATTTGCTCTTGTATATAAGCCTCTTCATTAGGTACATATGAGTGTTTATGAATTTGTTTCTCTAATCAACCCAGACCAACACAGTTTCTTCTGGTTTTTGAATTTTGTTCCACATTTTCCTCCCAGCTAATCTAAGGTCATCTAATGTGGGGATAGTATCTAGGTACTATCTACATATTTTGTTCTCAGGGATGTGAAAATAAGTATCTATTTAGTAAATTCAGCCACTGAGCTAATTGTTATTATATGTTTTTTGGTTTTCATAATGTTCCTCTCAAATAATGACGTAGAATTTCCAATGGCTCCTCCTAAGCTTCTAAGATTGTAGTCTCAATTTGCCAGTGTGCATTGTAGAACGTTGTTATGTAAATTTTGTATGCTAATTGACTTTGGTGTCTCTCAAAACTATGATTCTCATTCTCCAGGGTGAGTGACTTATTCATTTCAAGAGTTTGGTTATATTTAAGATGTTTTCATAACTTTGTCCCCCAAATTCCCCACCATATTCATGGATATATTTGCAGTAAAGATAAACACACATAGACAGGTGTCTTCAGCCAAATCTATATCTATCTATCTACTCACATGCATATGTATGTATATATTCATGAACAGAATCATAATATTCCTCTAATAACTTCCGCCAGGTTCATCCACATTAGTGTTCCACAGATTCATCATTTTTCTTTAATGACTCCTAGTACTTCATTGTAAATATCAACAAAACAGAAATTTGAAGTACTAGAGCAGAATACTATGAAGGGCAATACTACAAGAGATTCTAAAAGGTGGAAGAAATGGAGAAATCTCCAGAAAATTACTATATCCCTAAATTTACTGTCTCCCTGAAGTAGAACACTTGAGTAGACCCATGGTGTGGATGGACTTGGAGAACAAGGTACTGAGTTAAGTTATTTAATCATAAAAGGACAAACATTGCATGATGCCCCTTAGAAAAATCAAGGCAAGTTTTTCACATGAAAGCAAATCATCTTTGCTGGTTACCTGGTTTGGGAGAGAGGTGATGGAAAAGAGGAGAAATCACAAGCTAAAGGGTAGACAAAAGTTGATTTGGTTACACAGAATGCAATAGACAATAGGAGGGAGGTTGGGGGATAATAATGGAGCCAGGGGAAAAAATAGGGTGCTTTGCAAGGGTTAAATGCAACAGAGACAATGTCATGTGATCCTGCAAAAGTGTTGATCTGTGAATCCATATAGTGATAGCTGACCAATTATGTCTGAGAAAGATCAATTTACAGACTGTATTTCTATTAACCTGAGCATGTCTCATTGTTAGTACAGTAGACTATGAGAGGGACTGTTAACTAAGGGGGCAGTGGTTTAAACCCATTATTGACCTCACAGGAGAAAGAGGACATTTTCAGATGAGACCTTGGAAGCCAAAATAGGGCAGTTGTACCCAATGACATTGATTTGTATATTTAATTTTGTTGTTTCTTTGTTTACCTGTCAGCATTCTTCTGACTATCATGCTACAGTAATTTGAATGTTACTGTGATGCTGGAAGCTATGACATCAGTATTTAAAATTCCTGTGGGTCCCCAGAGCTTCCAGGCTAAGACAAAACTGGGAAGCAGGAATAGATTATCCTTAGGAATTAGCCACTGGGAATCTTATGAATAACAGGTTAATATTTTGAGATATATTGCTGGAAGATGGTCCCCTCAAGTTGGAAATCATTCAAAATACAACAAAGAAAGAGCTTCCTGCTTAAAAGAGAGTAGGTCTTAGTGATATGGGTAAAGGATTGAAGACCTTCAATTACTGATGGAACATAACTGAATATTACAAAAAATAGCTGCTGATATATATTAATAATTAGAATGCTGAATATACAAAGTATAAATTTAGAAAGTTGTCTACATTAAAATAGAATATATAAAGAATAATATCCTAGGCATTCATGAACTGAAATGGACTAGTAATGGAAATTTTGAGCTGTGTCATCATTTGGTTTCCTATCCTGAGGATGGAAAAGTAAAGAGAAATGTCATCCCATTCGTTGTTAAAAAGAATATTAAAAGATCTATCTTGTAGTCCAATGCTGTTAGCAGTAGGATAATATTTATATGCCTGCAGAGAAGTCTACTTACTGCACTATTAATCAAATTATGCATCCACTGCTAAGTCGAGTGATGAAGAAATTGAAGAATTCTACCTATTTTTTCATGCTGACATTACTATAACATTTGTTAAGGATACATTGATAATTATGGGAGATTGGAGCGTAAAACAGAGATTAGAAACAGAAGAAGAATCAATCATTGGAAACACATTCTTGGATATGAAAATGCAAGTGTACATCACATGAAAGAATTTTGCAAATGAATTAATTTATTCATTGAAATTTACCATTTCTGATAACATCAATGATGACTATTCATGTGACACTCACCAAATGACATGAGGGGACATTAAATTGGCTACATCTGTGAGAAGGAGTCTGGAGAAAATAAATATCACTAGGGAAAAGAAGACCATGAGTAGTTATAGCAAATGGAAGAAATAATTAGCTAAAAGAGTTTATCAGAAACTTTTGCAAGTCAGCTCAAGAAGACAAAGTATAGCAAAATGTGCAAAAGAATTGACATTTAAACATCTTAAAAATAAACAAATTCCATATATCTCAAGTTGAAATAACAGAAGCTGACAGTTAAACCAGAAGGATTTTATTGGCAAAATATTGAATCACACAAAAGTCATCAAGAGAAGATGAAATATTAAACCATGTACAAGGCACCAAAATCAGATATAAGGAATATACAGTCACTCAACAATATGGAATTGATAAACATTCTACCATCTCAAGAAGTAGCATATGCTCAAGGATCGATAATATTGAAGGAAGACATCCTAGGAATGAAGGAATGGAGAAACATCAATTCAAATGTTCCAACACACTGAGACAGGACTGGAAGGGATCATTAGTTTATGACAAGACATTTGGAAATTAACTACCTGACTCATGGAAAAAATAGATTTCTATTTGTGTCCATTGGGAAAAAAATGCTCCACTGAAATATGGAAATTATAAAATAATATCACGAATATCACATGTCAATAAATTTTGTTGAAAATAATTCAAAGAGAGTTGTGCCACTACATTAGTTCATTTTAACTCATTGATGCCTATGATATCAAACTTTTTCATTTATTTTTCATATTTGAGGATTTCCAATGGCCTGTATCTTCAATGTTAAATAATAAGGATTAATCTATGAAGCGCCTTAAACATGAATGAACTTGGAACAAATAATTCTTAATAAAAAAGATAAATCCCAAAGCACAGATATTTATGAGATGACGACAATAGAAATTCAAGAAATAATTTTCACATAAAATGATACAGCATTTCATTAGTACTATGGGAGGGGAGATCAAACATAGTAAATCACTAATGAGGGAAGACACATATTAATTTGGAAGGTAGTATACAAGAGAAGGGAGCAGTGTCAGGTAAAATAATGGTGTTAGGGGAAAACACTGAGAAGTTAACAAAAATTAAAGGCAACAGAGGTAAAAATGGTCCAGAAATTGTGCATTCTGCAAAAATCGTGATCTATGAATGGGTAAATTTATATACATGAAGACAGTTTTATAGAGGGAATTTTCATATGTGTTTCTAACTGTGCTGCAAGTATATCTATGGGGTAGCAAAGAATACATAGTACAAAATTGTGAAAATGTCTCAGGTACAACCAAACACCTGGAGGGAAAGAGTGGCTGGACCAGGGGGACACAGGGACACCAAAGTCAATCACCAACATAGTACACAAGCACAATGTTATACACGCTACCTTGAAAACCAGCCACTGAGGCCTTAACAATTTGTGAATAGCCACCTGAGCCACAACTAATGCTTTCTGCCTGACACGGGAAAAGAATTGGAATGCAGTTTGAAAACACATGCAAACAATTATTACAATGAACTGCTGGACCCTACAAGGATCAGTCTGTATAACATTGAAACCAGAAGAACTAGACTGTGGCCGGCTACCACTACTAAATGATGAGAATAGGATCACATTAGAAGATTTTGGGTAGAGTGGGAAACAAATGTGGAACAAAATTGAAAATTAGAGGGGTGAAATGAGCTTATAATTTAAGCAGAGATTTGTAAAAACCCCAAGTTTATGGCCCTAAGTCAATCCTAAATGTAAAGGATTGAACTCACCCATAAGTTTCAATATTCTGCCAGATTACACAGGTTTATATCAACAAAAAAGTAATACCACAGAGGTATGCCCTCATTAGAATAGTCAATCATTTTTTATCAAAAGGGCAGCATTTACGTGAAGAAAATTTATAGAAAGATTAGATGGAGGAATGAAAATCAGAAGCAGAGACAGGAAATGGGGTAGGTGAAATTACATTGTGGTGATTGCAATAAATTATATGAAACAAAATGTATGTGAATTATTGAATGAAAAACCGATTCACTTTGTAAACCTTCATCAGATTCACGATAACATGTTAAAGTGCTATTTTAAAGTACTAAAAAATTTCTAGTACCAGGCACATTCCAATTAACCTGATTTATGTTCTGTTTGCTTGTGGGAAATTTGATGAATCTAAGGATGAGGGTGAAAGCAGGGAAAGTACTAATAAACTTCTTGGCACTAATTTGAGGGACAAGATACACTGGAATACTTGACTCATTGTTTGAACCAGAGTATGATTCCTGGGAAGAGATTTATTGATTGATTGATTTATCTATTATTTATTTATTTATTTAAAAGCGAGAACTAAGGTATGTACTACATATAGAGAAGGATTCCAATGTATAGCCATAATATAGTTGATAAGGAGATGGGGATAATGTTGTCAAAACCAGAACCATATGATGTGAATGAGTGGACACCATATGGTATGCACTGACTGAAAGTAATACAGATAACATTTAATTTCATTTCCAATGTAGGATCCTGGAATACTATGAAAATCCTCAAATTCTTCCTTACCAGAGCAGTTCAGAATCACAGTCTAACTTCTAAGTAGCCATGTTATTGTTGCAAAGCTGTTCGGGGTTGATTCTTAGTGACCTTAGGTGTGGATGAGCAAAAATCTACATAGTAGTATGTATGTTTGAGCCCATTGTTGTAAGTAAAGTCATCAATCTATCCTATCACTGTCCTTCCTCTTTTTAAATTGACCCTATACTTTCCCAAGTGTCTAGGACTGAATTCTCTATAAAAATCTAACGAGGGAAACTTATATATGTGTATGTAAAATATGAAGAACAAGACTCACACAGTTGTAGAAGTCAAGTACAAATCCACATAAGTTGCAAGTCCATGATGGCAGATGTTAGATGTCAGGAGGCTTCTCCTGACTCTAGTAAGTGTGTGACTGATGAATCCAAGACTTAAAGGAAGATCATGGGTTGATGATAATAGCTGCGGCGGTGAATTCATTCAGTGTTTAGCTGTCTGATGGTAAGTGATAAGGACACCCCACACAGGCAGGCAATATGACAGGCAGGGCATTGGCTTAACTCTGAAGTACCAGAGCTCAATGAATGAGACTCAGATGGAGAAAAGACAAAAAGAAAGCACATTTTTCGTAGAATCCACTTATAGTATCAGTTGGACATACCCAAAAGGAAATCTTATCAGTGTTGTGAGCTCAGTCGAGACATTGTATCCTACTCCAATAAATCCAAATGGGTTGGAAAGGAACAACTCTTTGTTTGTTTGACAACACATCAAAGAGTAAGTATAACAAAATCTTATCTTGCTTCTAAAGAGTTTTATGGCATAACCAGGAGAAATGGAGAATATTTTATACTTTTGTAATTTTGATTAGCAATAATTTCTCTTCCCCTTTACAGAGACACCCTAAACATTCCAAAGCATTTCAAAATAATGAAGTGCATGAGTTAATTTCTATGTATCAGAGCCAAGTCTGAGTCATTTTACTAATCTATTTCCTTAATTATTTTGAGTTAATTTTTCTTAAATGTACAGCAAGAATGTATAAGACATGTAACTAAGGTTAAAACCATCTCATTATCATACTTGTTGAAATGCCTTAGAATGTTTAGAATATCTGATAAAGAGAATAGAAATCTGAGAGATACACTATGTCTCTATTCAATGCTGCGTTAGAATAGTTCAGAATAATGGAATAATGTATGGGATTAAAATCAGGAAATGTGTTTCAAAGTTGTATCCTTACATCATATCTATCCAACATGTATGCTGAGGAAATTGCCAGAAAAGCCAGATAATATGAAGAAGTATAAGGCATCAGGATTGTAAGAACGTTTACTAACTAATTACGTTATGCAGATGACATAATCTTGCTTGCTGAAATCAAGAAACTGAAGTACTTTCTGATAAAGATCAAGGACTGCCACCTTCATTATGGATTGCAACTTAAGGTGAAGAAGACCAAACTCTACAGCAGAAATAGGAGACATTATCATGGTAAGTTAAGAAAATATTGAAGTGAAGCATTTCATTTTCTTGGATCTACAATCAATGATCACAGAAATAACAATCCAGAAATCAAATGCTGTGCTGCATTGGGCAACTTTGCTATCCAAAACCTCTTTCAAGTATTGAAGAAACAGATGTCAGTTTTAGGACAATGGTATGCATGACCTAAACCGTGGTATTTTCAACTGCCCCATATGCTTGTGACAGCTGGATAATGAATGAGGAAGACATAAGAAGAATTGATATATTTGGATTCTGGTGTTGGTATTATTGAAAACTATAGAGAGTACAATGGGCTTTGAAAGGAGGCGGGATAGTTGTATCTTGAAAGTACAACCAGATTATTCTTTAGAAGGTGTGGATGGTAAGACCTTGTCTTACATTCTTTGACCAGGTTACCAGGAGAGACCAGAAACTGGCAAACAGTCTCCTGTTGGTAAAGTGGATGATCAGTGAAAAAGAAGACAATCAAGCAAACAGACTGCTTCAATATCTGTAACAATGGACTCAGCCTAGCAGCAGTTGTGAGGATGGCATAGGACAGGACCTGTTGCATTTTGGTGTACAATTCATAACTGACTCCAGGGTACAAACCAATAGCAGAGTCCTAGCTCCACATGGAATCTGACTGCCCACATTCAAATGGAGCATGGTATCTCATTAAGCTGATTGTTTTCAGTGCCTTCACTCAAGTTTCAGACACCCTGAAGGAACCAGGAGGGAAAATGGAGCCTGAAGACTCTCTTCATTAGCACTGGTTTTTAGCATTTCACATTGACAAAGAGTTTGAGATATTTTTTATTAATATCTTCCCCATGGCTGTGATGAGTCTGCACTGTTAGTTTGTAGATAAAGTGGTAGGAGAGGGGGCACTTAGGTTCATAATAAGTGAGCATTAAAGGACCTAAGTCAGAATGTATATTTTCGACCTATGTCTCAGAAGCTTCTCAGAAAGGAGCCCTGCTATTCTTTCATTTACGCCCTTGTGAGTGGTTTGACAATGAAATGCATTCTACTCTGGGGAAGATACTAATATTAAATAAATCAATGTCTTCACTTTTAATAGAATTGATTTATTTACATATTTTACATACACTGTCCTTTTTTTTGTTTTTTTGGACATCACTGCCCTCTGGTGGTGTGGGAGCTACCCTGTGCTGCTCCTGAGAGCCGCCACTGAATTTGAACCACCAAGCCCACAGGCCGCAGTCCAGCACTCAACCACTTATGCCACTTGGGCTCAGCCCATACACTGTCTTATAATAAAACCTCACTGTGTCTTTTCACTTAATTGTACTTTTATGTAGCATAGGGCCACTCATTACTTAATAAGTAAAATATTATATATTGAGTAGTAAATGGGTTTTGGGGACCTGCTTCATAAAGATGTTTCTTTTATGGGAACAGATATCAATTGCTGGAATATCACTTGATATAGACAAGAAAGCAATGAGCTGCTTCTATGAATGCATGGATAGCATTTTCCCCAAGCATACTTTAAGAAGCTCATCTCTATATTATGTCTATTAATAATCATTAGCACAAACAAAATGAGGATTTTGGACACAGTGTTCAAAGGTTAGAATTCATCTGCACCCCGGCAGTCTGTTTCCAGAAAAGTTATAACTTAAGAGCATTGTGAGATAGTTCTACTCCATCTTATATGAGTCTACTTGGAGAAAAAGTTTTAGTTGATTTTCCACTAGATTTTGTCATTCATGTGTTTTCCCTTTACTTATGTGATTTTTGCATCTTTTTTGTTGTAATGCAAGAAAATGAGTACAACTATGTACTGCGTGTGGTGATTCCTAGAAAACCACTAAAACTGGAGGTGGTTTTGAGATCCCTCTCTGCAGATCTGAGCACAAGGAAACTCATTTTATTTTTCCATGGCAAATGTTCCCTTTGCACGTTCACATTTAGTAAATCTAATGTAGCAAAAATACTCACCCAAGAAAATTACTATCCAATTTAGACATTTATAAATTCATATGTGTGTTTATTTTTTAATTTCTCCACCCCAGCCAGAGCATACACTTTGTCTCTCATCGTAATCTCCTCTAGAAGTCACAGACATACAATTCTATGAAAATGTACACAGCCACAGAAAGAAAATAGAAATAGTTCCTCCTATTCTTTCAGCATCATCAGCTCAGTTGGGAGCAATATACTGTAAAATCTCACAAGGACGTCTGTGATCCTGAGATACCAGATTTGTTGATTAGAGAGGTTTGTCTCTCAGGGTATTAGAAATAAAGGTTTAAACCTTTTTCTTTTTTATTAAGTTTGACTATGTGTGGCGGAGGTTTGAAGCTGGTCATGGGATCAGTAAGGCATGCACAGAAAGTACATGCTTGCATCATCCTCAAGCACACACAGAGACCTTGTAAATTTTCTAAATGACATTCAGACTCAAGGGTTTATCACCATGGAATCCAAATATGGGGAGAAGGACAGTGATATAGGAAGATTCTAGGTCCAAGTGGATCATCATCTCTCTACCGCCAACACCAACACCAACACCATTACCCTCACTTCGTTTCCTAGTTCTCTCTGCCATTGGTGATGTTGACTTTTTGGTTTGAAGGAAGCATCATGAATCTGTTGTCACTCTGCATAGGATCAGAGGCTATTCGTTTTGCATACAGGTTTGGTGACTGCTGTCAATTGCTATAGTGTTGCTTCCACTTCATGCCAAACTCACGCGTGCCGAGTTGAATTATGCCACAGAAGTTTCAAGATGTAAACCATCTGAAGTAAATTTCTCCTCCAGAGGAGCATCTGGCTAGTTTCAATTTGCCTATCTTTGAGCTAGTTTTTGAACACTTAAAATCTGTGCCACATCCAGCAACAAAATGCCACACTTTTCCACATGGGAAGTGAAAAGCAGCTGAGCCCCGGTGGCGTAGTGGTTGTGTACAGGACTGCGGCCCACTGGTTGGAGGTTCAAATCCAGCAGCAGCTCTCCGGGAGCAAGTCTGGGCCTCCTACTCCCACCACCAGAGGGCAGTGATGTCCCCCTCCCACCCCACACCCCCCCAAAAAGAAAACCAGACTGTTCGTGTGAAAATGAAAAATTCTAGCTGCTGGACCATATGTGATGTGAATTCAAAGTTATTTGGACAGTTAGATGATATGAGTTTGCAAAGGCATTAGAAAGTAGAGGCATGAGAGGAGAAAAATATTTTCTTCCTGCAATATATAGAATTGTCACATTTTATTTTAAAGTGGTCACAACCTCTGGTCATGTAGTCAACATCTGGCCATAAGAGTTGTGGCAAATTCTGCTGCCAGCCCACATAATTGAAGCCATTTGTTATCTCTGGGTGAGGCTTGCTATCATTCTCAGGTTTACCCAGTCATGAAAAGAAAGTAACTTTGGCTTTTTAAATGAAGCAAGAATATTTTTCATAAGAGATCATCTGTAATCTAGTTAGAAATCTTCTGAAAAAATCCGACAGTGATATGCAAAGATATCTCTGTGTGCAACACTGAACTAACAATAGTAATAATTATTTTTCTTCTCTGTTAGCTTCTGTAACAAGCAGCTTTCTCCAGAAACCAAAGGAGTATATTAAATTCCACACTGCTGTGGAATTTTAAAAAGCTAAATATGACTTCATTTATACTAAAGGTCTTTAATTTCCACTGGTAATAAAAGCAGAATCAATGGATTTGATTTAAAAAAAAAATTCTGCCAGATATAATCATTCTAGTAGAACTCTGCTTGGTTTAAAAATATCAAATCTTTGTGTAGTTTCTCTGAAAGTTGAACTTTTTATTCATTTGAAATATTCATATATATAATTTGCATAGAATATTAGGTTATGGCAAGGTATGCTATGCTGCAATGTATATGTCAATTGTTTGTTTAGCTTCTGTTTGATATCTCATCACAAATCTCATTAAAACGTACTTAATGAGTATGTGGGTAGATTTTGTGAGTCTGATAGGTTGCAAAAATATTTACATATTCCATTTCTTTCTAATTTTATGAATGTGCTACACTCATCCCATGGCTACACTATAGGGCAGGATAGAACCACTCCTGTCGATTTTCCATACAAGTCAGAATGGACTCAATGGTAGTGCATGAGTTGCACTTAAAATTGACATATTTTCTGTAACTTGAGCTTGTAAGATTTTTCTATCCTGTGCAAATGTTGCCATTAAAATTAATGAATGTCCTTATGGGAAGAAAAAATTTCTTGCAGAGTTATTATTACTTCTTTTTCTAGTGGTTTTCTGACTTGAACTAAAATATCTCTGCATAGATGTTTCTTGGTCCATAATACACACAGAAGTATTTGAAATAAGTTATAACAACCCAATAGACTATTTAATAAATGTTGCACCTTCTGAATTCATCTTCACATAAAGAGTCCTTGAATCAAGAGACAATGTCTGTTAGTATTCAAGTTTAGACTAAGAGGCCAATTTCTTTCACAAATCTCCAGTGTGAGCCACAACTCACAACCATGATGTTGATGTTTGCCTACCAGGGGGTGAAAAGTGATCCAGTGGATGAGGGATGCTATTCTGTCTAGTTTATTCTTAGAATCATTAGACAAAAAACATGTGGATGTGGCACCATGATTCAAGGTGCTGCCCTGTCAACTGCCCTTGAGCCAATTCCAGCTGACACTAATCCCAGGGGACAGAGTAGAACTGTTCTCCAGGGTTTCGGGAACTATACATCTTTATGAAATCAAATTTGTTTTTCTCCTGCATAATATCTGGTGGGTTTGAGCCATCAACTTTGCTGTTACCAGGTCAAAATTTTACTCACCATCCCGCTATGTATCTTTACTTTTCAAGGTAGACAGTATTTTTAAGGATACCATGTGTTTGACAATGTTAGCTTCAGAAGCAAGTGTACTGTGCAAAATAACTTCCAGAGAACTGTAATCTATTTTGACAAATGCTGCATGGTAAGGCTAACGGAATATAAGCTCAGAATAAATCCAATTGTCATTGACTATGGGTGTGCTAGTTCTGGAAAGAGATGACATTTATGTTACCTTTACTAAACATTATGAAAACCTTTAAACTTCAAATCCAAACTATGGCCTTTGAGCAATGTCCCATTTCTTTAATAATATCTTTAAATGTCAGTTCTATCATTCTGATGGTGTATATTTGGAAAACTCTATCACAATAATCAAATAGTCAAGGAAATCTATCCAGGACTAGAAAAATGTATGAAAAAGATAAAGTGGGTAGGAGGTACTGTGCGATAGCAATGCAGGAAAGGAAAAACAAAACAAAACAAAACAAAACCAAAATAGCTCACAAAAAGAGAGCTGAAGTTAGATCCTAAGACTCTGCATACTTATGTATATTTTACTGCTGAAGTTAAAAGCATCCTGATGAAGATAATGTTGCCAACTATAATAAGGTCATTGAAATAATCACACATACAAAATGATGTCTTCTGAAAAGGCAGTTAACCTCTCTATTGTTTTTATTGTTGTTGTTATTAAAATTGTTGCCACTGAGTCCATTGTGATTCATAGTAACCATCTAGGAAACAGCACAAAATACGGATCAGACCTATGCCATCATCCTGGTTGTTGCTAGACTTGAGACTTGGGACATATTGGAAGTCAATATGTTAATCCATGTAATTAAGGGTCTTCCTCCTTCTCCATGGACTGACCTCTCCTGCCAACATGTCCAAAGTATTGAAGATGGAGTTTTCCTATCTTTCCGTCTTTTTTATGCATGAGAAAGAGATTTATATCAAGAAGTAGTTATATATCAGAACATCCCAATCTAGTTCAACTCAAGTTCATAAATCCAATAGTGGTCCATAAATCCTTCTTCAGACCCACACAGCCACATGTGATGATGCGAAATGCAGGAGGATCACAGGCTGGTGAGGGCAAAGTCTTGTAGATCCATTGGTGATGGACACATCACAGGACTGCATTTCAGGGCTCTGGAAGTCTCAGAGTGTCTCATAGTCATGAGGTGAAGGCAGAGAGAGAGGGGGTGTTCCTTTATGAGAAGACTAGGCTCACACATTGTGATCTGATTGACAGGTTAGACTCTACCCCTGCACTTCTACATATCAAGTTGATATGAAATTATCTAACTACCACACTAATATTTCTCTCCCTACATCAGCCATGAATGTTCTCAGTTTTTGTCCTTTCTATTTTATAATCCTAAAATAAGGTGCATGCTGACAGAACATCATCTAAGACAGATTTTTTTAGGTCTTATAGTGTATTCAACAACTTATTTTTTTCCCCTAGCAACCTCATTAAGAGGCTTCAGTTAATCTTTAGTCTTCCTTAGTGATTACCTCCCTTTCTAATGGTCTGAGGCATTTGGACAAATCATGATTTGCAGAGTCAGGGGGACTTGCAGTCCTAAAAGTGATAACGTTCATTCCGAACATATTTGCAGCCCATCCACAGAATGCAATAAATATTTGATTTGTTGATGTGTCTATTGTGGGTAATGATTGTAGAGCCCAGTAAAAAGAAAATCTTGTCAACTTCATTTTTTCCCTATGATTATCCAGTTTTGAGGCTTTTTTGTATACACGGTGTTGCGATGTAATCCAGACCAAAGGCTGTACTCCTTGATCTTCTTTACTAAACATTTCAAATCATCTTCCCTTTCCCAAAGAGCAAAGCTGTATCATCTTTCATTTACAGATTAATGATCTTTCCTCAAACATTGCAGCTTCTTAATTATCTGGTCGAAGTAATGGTTGAATAATTATGGTGGAAAAATAGCATCATAATGTGCATTTTAACCAATTGTAAACCATGCAGTCTCTCCTTGTTCTGCTTGAAGCATGACCTTTCATCTGTGTTCAGGTTCCATATGAGCACTATAAAGTGTCTGATGTTTATCTTCACAATATTTTTCATAATTTTCTGTGACCCACACAGCCTTTGCATTGCCAGTAAAAGCATAGGTAATGCATATATTTCTGGTATTCTCTAAGTTCTAAGGTTCAGCTGACAAAACAGTTATATTTTGATACCACTTCCTATTTGAAAGTCATCTTGAATGTATGGGACTTCTCTTTTGAAGTATTGCTGTAATTACTTTTATGCTCTTTTCTGTGAAATGTTACTTGTGCATGCCATTAATGGTACGCTTGGTAGTTGGTCACAAAATGTCAATATAATTTGGAAAACAGTGACATCCCTTCAAAATTGAAAATCTAAAGGTAAACATACTTACTGATTTAGTAGGCATTTGACAAACATTTCGTGCTCACAATTCTGTGATAAGATAGGTGTAGTTGAATCTCTCCATGGATCCTCAAACTATAGCTGGTGGGCCACATGCAGCCTGTCGAGGACATTTATCCAGCCCACCTGGTGTTTTTGCCGCTGCTGCTCTCCTGCTTAGCAGCAGACTCATCCTGGGCCCACAGTGACTTTGTTCATAGTTGTTTTTTTTTTAACTGTAGTCCAGCCCTCCAACAGTCTGAGGGACAGTGGACTGGCCCCCTGTTTAAAAAGTTTGAGGATCCCTGCTCTATTATTTAAGAAATGCAGAGGAAATTTGGGAAACTGAAAAGTAGATATTTCCACATCAATAATAAACAATATCATATCTGTAAACAGTAAGTATATGTCCCATAAGAGAGCTAAATGAATAATCTACGTGACAGCTATGGTAGGTCTTCTTGAAGATAAAGAAGGTAGAACATGTAGGCCACGTGACGGTCTCAGAATATCGAAAGAACAACAGGCAGGTGCTCATCAGTCTTGACCGAAGGAAAAAATTATTGAGCTTGAAAGGATAAGAATGGAGGTAAAGAGATTAGTTGGATGGCTTTGATACAAATTGGGAAGATTTTAGGCAGGAAATAATGAATAAAGATCCTGACCAAAGTAGGGACAGAGTCTAGAAAGAAAGAAATCATTTAAAAATCTTTAAGGAAGTTAAATAAATAAAAGATGAATATAGAATGAATAAAATATTCATTTTGATATTCTTAGAAGCCTACCTTATTATATTAGCATATAATAAGTAAGTGTTCAGGAAAACTTAAGGGAAAGAATGGATACAATACACATGCTGCTATTCCCACTGAGGTTGCCACTCCTTGGTAAACCTAAATGGACCAGAATCCAGGGTAATGTGTATTATCCCATTGTAGATGCCACCCTAATGACACATCTTGCCAAATTATTATAACCTATTAAATATTTCACGCCAAGTCATCATAGGCATTTGAGAATATTTTTATTGTTGATCCCCAAACTTTGCTAACTACAAGTATTTTGAATTAAAATCCAAGTATTTCCTTTTAAAGGAATGTGATAGGAGATTAGCAGAAAATGTGCTAATATTTACAATCTTAGGATTGTAATCCTAAGATTACGTGTCATGCATGTAATACATCTACTGAAAAATTCTACAAAATGTGAGCCATTAAAAATAAACAGAAAACCTTGATCCGGCATTCATTTGCTGTGTGCTAATGATCAAGTGACAGAAATTTCTGTACTTCCATTCTGGTCTCTATTAGATCATCCTGAAGTAATTCTGAACTCTATGATTTGCATCCACAAAGGCTGTTTTTAGCATCCCTGATGGTCTCAGATAGTGTTACTTTTAATGCTCTTTGAGTTTTGGGAAAATGAAATAAGACTGAAGATATAAAATCTATGTTGTAGGATTCATCAAATAAGGCTTCCCAAGAAAATTCTCATAGGACCTCTCTTGATACTCCTTAAGAATGAACAGGGGAATTGTAATGATGAGTACAAAATGGGCGTGCAATTTTCTTGACCCCACCATTGCAGTTTTCAATTTTCTTATTTATTTTTAATTTATAAATCCTTGTAAGAGTCATGTTTCCTTTGTGAAAGTGTACAAAGTTCATCCTTCTATAGTATTTAATAAAACATTTACCATAAGTTTCTGAGAATCTCTACCTTGAATTTAATTGGCCTAGTAGATCCCATCTGAAGACACTGTGTTGATTACACCCCCTCCTTTTTTTTTAATGCACCCAAGGCAAGGGGATTACTTAGAGAAGTTTTCTGTAGCTAACCAGGAATCACAGAGAAAAGTATAAAGTGCTTTCACTGGAAGAAACCCATTTATGTTTGAACAGGAGCCAAAGGAGTAATAGTTTCTGACTTATGACTGTGTATTTTATCTAACTCAATTGTTACAACATCCATATGAAATTGATATTTTTATCCTCAGGTTAGACTAAGAAATGTTACATAGTTGCCAAATGACATATAGAAGTCATGAGGCTGATCAGATTCTAAGTTGGGTTTAGCTCCACATTATACAAGCAACAGGGTGAGTGAATAAGCTCATTATTAATTTTTCATTTGCCTACAATAGAAAAGCTCTCACGAAATTCAAGATAGATGAGTAGGAAGGAAACTAGTACAGAAGGACAAGTAATTCTCAACTTGGCACTTATGATGCCCAAAGAGAAGGACCATTGTTTAGAAACTCTAGTTATGTGATGGGAGGAATAACAACCTCCTTCAGGAAGGGAAAAGTAGGGACACTTCTGTTGCAATAAGCTGTATGTGATACCTTCTGCTTGCTTCATTGTTCTTCTGCAAAAAGATCATTTTCAGGAGAAGGGAATAATGAGATCTAACCCATAGGTAAACTACACACATGTTGGTAAAGATTCCAATCAAAGGAAAATACAAGACAAATGAGCAAGATAGAAGGATAGATCAACCCTGTAAAGGACTGGTGAAAAGTAGTGGCTAGACCTACTCTAAGCGTTGATTACTACCTTTAGTTATATTACCAACATCGGGGAAATATATGGAAAGACGCTCCACGGTGTTCTTGTTCTGTGTTGATAAGTTCAGCAAGAGACTTCTTATAATGAATTCTAGGAATTTGTTCATCTTTATACAGCCCTATAAGTTTAAGTAATATGTGATAATAGAATGATAAAATCAGAAGGTGTGCTTACTTTACTCTAAATCTTTTCATTTGACAGAAATACTCCCTGTGGTCAGAATGGGTTAAATTAGCTATCGACTGAAGATAAGTTAGGTTTAAACCTCAACTCTGAGAATCTCATTTCCAGTGTTCTTTCTGCAGAGAATACAGTTCATCCTGATATTTGCATTCCCAAGCACATGTTTTGCTTCCATCACAGACACATAAGTGAATTCTTGCTGAACACCCTCTGTCCAATTATCTAATCTAGTCCCCATTACTCTGGGGGAAGGTGTGATGGCAGAGGCTGTGAAGGGCTGCTCAATGCTTGTGTCAGTCATGCTGCAGTAACTCCAGGTGCCTCACACTGCCAACTGCCAATCTCTAATACCCCATTTTCCAACCATCAGAGAAAGGATGCGTTAACGATGTGAACCTGATTGACAACCTACAATTAGTGTTAACATTCACTGACTATATATATATATATATATATATATATATATATATATATATATATATATATTACTATAACTCAAGACTTTTGCAACTATGCATTTGTCTGTTTTCTCTGTCTCGTTAATAGCCAATTTTGTCCTAATAACTCCCAGTCTCCTGTATCACGTATACTCAATGAAAGTAATTATTTCTTTTTTCTCAAAGATCTTATTCTTGGACCGATGGTGTATATATTCTCATTGGAGATGTGGTGGTGGTGTGATTAGGCCTTGGGCTAATAATGGCAAAATCAGAAGGGCAAAAGCAATTGTGTGCTGTGGGCGACAAGGCTTTCTGCTCCTGGGCAGAGTGACAGTCTCAGACATCCCCAGAGGCTTGTCCCATAGGGTCACTGTGACTCAGAATGACCCAACAGCAGTGAGTTTGGTCTTAGTTTCACATTTACCATAGTAAACAATTGACTACGCAGCTATTTAGAACATGATGGAGGTACATTTGGTAATAGTAAATGTGAGACAAGACGAAAACTAGCTGTGTTTGTTATGGCAATGTGCCAAAACTTCGATGGGCAGTCATGTCGCAGTGGTATTTGATAGCTACAGAATGATGAACGGTGGCAGTGATGGAATGATGCTGCATCGTGCATTTTGTGATCTGATCTGATCATCTCCCATTGATGCCTTGCTCTGATGGCTACATAACGACTTGGTCTTCAAGTCTTAAGTTGGCAAATAAAGACTGAGTACCTTGAAAATAGGATCCAGAGACATACATTAACCATACATGCATGAACTGATTTGGGTTTGCACTCAATTCTAGGCCAAATCAAAAGAAAATAAGTCCTTATGAGATGGCCCACTTGATCGATGTCATGAAGAGATCGCTGAAGACATGGGTGCTATAGCAAAGTGTGGTGAAGAAACCAGATAGTGCCCAGCAATCTGAAAGAAAAATATCTGGGACCTTAAAGGCTTATCAGACAAGTGGCTATCTAAGTGAGGTGTCCATTAAATCCACATGGAAGAAGTACAGAATCTTTTGTTATCCAAGAATTAGAAATAATATAGTCCAAATCTAAAGGATTTAGACTAGATGGTGAGCTTAAATAGTGAGTGCATGGTTGGTAGAAAGCTATGGATGACAGTGAAAGCCCAAAACCCATTTTCAGGGTCCACACATGGATTAAGCTTCTGGAGAATTCTCTCTCGTCATAGCTGAAGGATGTGCGTACCCCTGCTATCCAAGAGAAGCATTTTAAAGTCTATAACAACAGATGCAGTTAAGGCAAAATTTAGTATTTTATCATTCTCTCTCTCCTTTGACCAATTTTTAAACCTGATTTAATTAAAACAAGTAAGGGAAAATACACATGGATTATGCCCCTTGTTAATCTCTTCCGACATGGACCAAGAATGTGAATAGTCTTGCTAGCATGCATAATACATTGGACAGTAGATAGTTGCAGATGCAGTTAGGTTTAAAGTTAGCACCCTATCATTTGATCTCCCTTATGATTCATTTACATTGGTTCTACTTTTTAATAATTTCAGTTTTATTTTCAACTGAGATTTCCATCTGCTTTTTATCTTTATTTTCTATTTTTATTTTTGTTTGCTTGCTTTTTAAATTTTTTTGTATCCAACATTTGTATCTATAGAGACAGCCACTGGATGAAAGATTCCTTAGTGGTATGGCATGGAGGCTGGGGGGAAATGGGGAGCTAATAACGGAACACAAGAAGAAAGAACATTTTCTAAAATTGTGGTGATGATTGTCCAACTCTTGTTGATGTGATTGAACTATTGAATTGTATCAATTGTCAAGAAATTGCCAATACATATGTCAATAAAACTGTTTTTGGGAAAAGAACCCGTCACTGTTGTTTGGTATTGTCGAGTAAATTTTTGACTGAGGTAAAGGAGCAATGAAAAACAAGAAGGTCCTTGACAAGCTGGATGACCACAGTCAATGCAACCATGAGATCAAATATAAATGTAAACTTCATATATATATATATATATATATATACACACATACTCACCATGTATATTGCTAAAAAAAAAAAAGGTGTTGGCAGAGAGTAAGTCATCAGTCTTCCAAAATTGATGAGTTCTCCAGCATCATTCCTATCACTAAGGCCATATTTTATGATTTCTGATCCATTTTTGTGTTTCCTATTCCCACATTCCAATCATCAATAAGCATTAATGCATCCTGTTTGAATTCTTGATTGATTACAGATTTTAGAGGTTAGTGGAAATATTCAGTTTCATCTTCCGTGTCATTTTCTTTTGTTCTTTCTATTTTAATAGTAATACTATTATTTGGTCTTCCTGGTAGGTTTATAGCTATTATCTTATCACAGAATTGTTATTCAATATAGATCTTGAAATATTTTATAATGATTGTTGAGTCCTTCCTTTTGAATTTTAAATCTCAGTATTTTATATCATATATTTGTATAATTTAAAATGGGGTCACTAATTCCCAGGACAGCAATTGTCTCACATTTCATTTCACTTTTTATGACTTTTAATTTTTCCAGATTCATGTTTTGTATATTTTATTCTCTGAATATACATATATATATACATATATATATATACACATATATACTTCTTATCCTTTTGAGTTGTGTCCTACCAGCAAATGAAAAAGTCAGTAATATATAGGTAATTTCTGTTCTTTACATGAGAAGTTTCTGTAAAATTGTATGATCAAAAGCCTAAACTGAATGAGTTTTAAAATAGGGGTAGAAAGATTAAAACAATGATTCTTTGGAAGGATTTTGCTATGAAGAGAAACAAAAGAAAATGTAAGAAGTTGGAAAAGTAGCAGTGTTCAATGGAGGAGTCTTATTTTGTTTGCTTCTTCTAAGGTGGAAATAAATAAAGCATGTCATATGTTGATGCCTATGACCCTTTATAGAGGACGCGTGGATAATGTAAGGGGGTGGGAGAAGAAGGGAGAGAACAAGAGCAAGAGGGAGGGAGAGAGAGAGAGAGAGAGAGAGAGAGAGAGAGAGAGAGAGAGAGAGAGAAAGCTTGGAAGAAAAGGCCGGTGCAATAGCTTTACATCAAAGAGAATGGTTGAGACTATGCACAAAAAAAGAACCTATCAAAGAAAGTCTCTATTTTTATATTATATGGATTCCATTGATGGTATAAATGCCAAATACATTTGAGTGATAATGAAAAATCTAGCAGTATAGAGGTTCAAGGCCTCTGAAAAGTGCTTGAAAGAAAGACTTGGTAATCTACTTTTAACAAATCAGGCACTGAAATGCTATGAATCACAATTTTACTGAGACCCACATGGGTTCTTCATGAGTTGGAACCAGGTCAAGAGCCCCTGGTACCAGCACTGGATAGTAACACCAGGAAGTCATTGTAATCTCAATCTTACTTATTAATAATCTGAAAACTTTAATTAAAATCACATTGATAGACATTTTCAAGTTTACTACCTTTACAAAACTTAAAAATAATATACAGTATTTGTGTGTACCAGGAAATTCCATATATTGCAGATTAATTGGTACCTATTTTTGTGGTTTATACATTTATGCACATAAACTATATTGCAGAAATTTGACCTTCAGATATGTCACAGAGAAGTTTTGTGTGAATAAATCAGTAGGTATGGCCAAGACTATGTACAGCCCAATATGTTTGGTTGCCAAGACAGGAAAAATCTCAGTGATAGCATAAACATATATATAAAAACAATTTATGATATAAAAATTATAGATACACACAGCTACAGTGGTGAATTTCACAAGCATAATGTTAAGGAAAGATATCCTTAATCAATTGAATGAGTGTATACAATAAAATCTGTTTTCAGAAAGTTATAAAATTTATAAATTGGTAAAAGTAAATCATATGGGTTGTAGAAACATGTATGTGAACAGTCCTAAAGCTGTAATAAATAACTAATACAAATTATTTGGATCATAGTTATTTATAGGTAGTTAGTGAGGGGCACATAAGGTTCTCAAGCAACATTAAAATCCTTTTTTAAACTATGATGATATACTGATGTGTATTTAATTTATTTTTAGAGCACTAAATATGAATTATAAATTATGATTTTTGATATATATGAAAAGGTACAAACAAAATAGACCAGAAAACAGCTCTGGTGGACAGAGCTTTCATAGTACACATTTTTTTTCCTGCTAGGCGATTGAGAATGATATTGGAGATTTGATGGTTGTATTAAATATAATAGTATTTTGAAGGTGATAACCTTGTTTTGAAAAATAATGAGATGCATAGCTCTAAAATATCCATGTTTTTGGTACATCCTCATATTTTTAAGTATATATATGAAATACATGAAGTAAGTAAAGTTCAATTTAATAATAAGGTTTTATATCAGAAGCTGGGAAGAAAAATTTGAAAGGGCCTTATTGTATTATGGGAGTAGAATTGTGCCTTAGTAGATGTCAGTAGGGTTATAACTACTGAGATACTGAAATAGATATCATAGAATCAGATACTGAGATAGATATCACAGATCAAAAGGAAACAATAAGCCATGTCCGCATAAAGAAGGGTATTTAGCATATGACCCTCAGAGGTGATCATGTGATTTTTAACTTTGTAAAGAATATTGCAGTCTCTGTGTCAATTCATCTTATTGACAGTCTTCTTTTTTTGCTGACCCTCCACTTTAACAAAGATGGCATTCTTCTTTTGGGACTGTTCCCTTCTGATATTGTGCATAAGCTTGAGGCAGATTTGCTGCTCTCCTTTCTAAAGAATATCCTGGTTACCCTTGCTTATGTGTTTGTTCATTCTCCTGGAAGTCCACGGGATTCTCAATACTGTTTCCCAAAAATCATAATTCAAAGCCATCAGTTTTTCTACTGACTTATTTTTCCATATTTCTCATGTATAAAAAGCAATTAATAGGTGAGGGACATCCTCTTGCAGAGGGGTTACAGGGAGGAGATGCACCAGTTAAGGTGTAGTATAGTAACAATGAAATATGCAACCTTTCTCTTGTTCTTAAATGCTTCCTCCCGCCTACTATCATGCTACCAATTCTACCAGAAAAATCCAGCTAGACCAGGGGATGTACACAGGAGTTGGAAATAGGAGGAATAGATGATTCCTCTGGATTAGTGGGGGGAGTGGTGAAACTGGGAGGGTAGAGGGACGGTGGAATAGAAAGTGGGAACCAACTTCAGGAATCTACATATAACCTCCTCTCTGGGGCACAGACAACAGGGAAGTGAGTGAAGGGACACATTGGACAATGTACAATATGAAAAAGTAATAACAATTTGTAAATTATTAAGGGTTCATGGGGGAGGTGGAGGGAAGGGAAGTATAGGGAGCTGATAATGGGGATCTAAGTGGAGGGAGAATGTTTTGAGAATGTGCAAATATGACCTGTATACGATTGATGTATGTATCAATCATGATGGGAGTTGTATGAGTCCTCAATAAAATGATTCATTAAAAAATTAGGGAAGAGGAGTTTTCACCCAAAGGCTCAAGTGGAAAACATTTGGAAATGAATATGGGAATATGTGTATAAATATGCTCTATACAAATGATGTATTGAATGTTATAAGAGCTGTAAGAGCCCCCAATTAAATCATTGTGGGGGAGGGAGCTATCGAAAGAGTCCTAGCTAGAATCAGGTGTATCTTAATCCTAAAGTCAACGTCATTGATTTTAAGCACTTTATAAAGAAACCTTTCCACTACTCATCTCTCAGTTTGTCATATTGTGGTAGTTTGCATATTACTGTGTTACTGGATGGTATATCAAACTGTATGAAAGGAGTTTCCAGATTAAGGCATACAAGAAAAATCATTTGACAGTAGACTTCCAAAGATATCCCAAAATGGCATTAGCACTACATCTACAGGGAATTTCCAGAATTTCATGCTGAATTCAGAAGAGGAGTGGACTAAAAAGAATTTTGTGATATAAGTGATATAATAAGAATTTTTAATGAAAATAGATAATACCAAAAGGATGTTTTCCTATGCATTGTTCAGAGAAAAGCACCCAATAGTGTTTACCATAGGACACATGGTTTATAGACATACATTGAGGATAACATTGCAAAGAATAGAAAGTCCAGCACATAAATTTATGCTCATCCAGAACCTGTGCATAGACCAAGATACAGTCACTTGAATATAACCAGGATATGCTATGCTTTATTAAAGCAGGAAATATGTGTTTCAAAGTTGTAGCCTTCATCATATGTGTTCAGTCTGAATGATCCAAGACATTGGGGTTAGAAGAAAATTCATTAGCAACATGTGATATGCATATGAGAAAACCTAGTTTCCTGAAAGTAAAGTGTATTTGAAACACTTACTAATGAAAATCAAAGGCTGCAGCAGTCAGGGGGGATTACTTCTACAACTTGACCGTAAACAACATCATGATAAATGGAGAAGAGATTGATGTTGAATCCGCAGTGAATGCCTATGAAAGTGGCAGTTGATAATCAGCTGCAAAAGGTTTTCTTAAAGTGTTAATGGAGAAAGATGTCACTTTGAAGAATAAGATGCCTCCAACTCCATCATAGTATTTTCAATCATCGTATATATATATGACAACAAGAAAATGGATTGATGTCTTTAAATTATCACTTTGGATATGGATGTTGAATATGACATGGTGTCAGAAGAAACAAGTCTGGTTTGAAAATTGGGCAGTCATAATACTTCCTAGATGTGAAGATAATAAACTTTCCTCTTAAATGCTTTGGAAGAACAACCGGAGAGATCATTGTCTGGAGAAGGATGTTATACTTTGGAAAGTTGAAGATCAGTGAAAAAGGGTAAGATGCTGGATGAAATAGTATGACAGAGGGATTGAAACAATGGGCTAAAAGATGCCAATGCTTTTGTGGATGGCACATGACTGGGCTGCATTGTGTGCTTTGGTTTATAGAGTAGCTATGTTGCAAAATCCATTGGATTTCTTGGTTATGTAGTGATTAAGGTCTAGGCTGCTAACCACAAGGTCAACATTTGGGAACCACCAGTGATTCTTCAGGAGAAAGAAGAGACGTTCTCTTCCTGAAAAGGGTTACAGTCTGGGAAAATCAAAGGGCAGTTGCACACTTCCCTATAGGGTCTCTGAATTGGCATCACTTTGGTGGCAGTGAGTTTTTAAGACCAAGAAAGATGGATTTTGCAGCAGGTTTGCCCAATGCTGTTTCTAAGGAAATTGGGGTGAATGCAAGGAAATCAAAACCCATGACAACTTCAATAATTTATGTTTGTCATGGTATTGTTCATTGGTCCAATTGTGAGGATATTTGTTGCTGTATTTGACATTAAATGCTTCAAGTCTGCTCCCCACCCGCTTACTCCCCGGAACCCAGAAATCAAGTTAAATCACCTGCATATCAAAGGTTATTAATTAGCCTTCCTCTAACCCTGGAGTGAGGTACTTCATATAGTCCGCCCTCTGGTTTATTTGCTCAGCATCCAAATAGAATGAGTACACTGTGTTAGTCTAGGCAGACTAGAGAGACAGATTCATGGAGACACTCATATGTACATAAGGAAGAGGTTTATGTCCAAGAGCTATTTAACATTGACAAAACATCTCAGCCCATTCCAGATCAAGTCCATAAGGCTGATATTAGGCCAGATGTCTGAGAGAAAAGAAATCTATAAAGTCCACTTCAGACTCATGAAACACATGCAATGATGCTGACTGTAGAAGATCATAGGACAGTGGGTGGGAAATTGTGTAAATCTAGTGGGACTGTAAGCACCTCATCACTGACAGGGGTCTCTACATGGTTTTGCCAGGTCCAGTATTCTGCATGCATCAGAGTAGGATCATATGACTTCTCCTTAGGGATGTCTCACAAGCAAAAAGAGAGAGAGAGGTGTCTCCTGCATCCAAGGAGAAAGCACCAGATTTCCCAGAATTCTCAGGAGAAGGCAATGTCCACACAGAGACCTGATTGGCTA
>PVJH01006115.1:0-102972 GCA_004026705.1 Nesogale talazaci
GGACTCTGGAGTACTAAGCTCACATATAGGAGAACCCAAGTGCTCTTAGGTTGTTCGACGTTTCAAGGCAGTGCTGATCACAATGATTCTGTGTCATCCTCACCATCGTTATGTTTGAGTCCATTGTGGCAGCCACTGGGTCAATCCCTCTCTAGGGTGCTCACAGGAAGAACTCATATATGCCTAGGGAAACTCATCCACTTGCGCTCCTGGTACACTTCACAATATGATAAACAGCAGTATTTTCATAATGGGAGGAAACACACATAGAAACCACACAAATATCCATCAAAGAAAAAATTATGAATAATTCTTAGATTACTATATAAATTAATACTGCAAGGCAGCAAAAAGGAAGTATTGCATTCCAAAGGTATTAGTCTAGAAAATTATAAAGTGTAATGGAAAAAGTGACTTTCCTACGGATACATAAATTATGATTCCATATATCGAAATTCATATAATCAGAAAAAACAGCAATGAGCTAATGCTAATGTGAAATATGGAAAAACAATAATGAATATAAGGCTCTGCTTAATAAAAAATATAGGAAGTCATAGGGAAAATATTTACATGATCACAGAACCCTAGTATTTAAAATAATAATACATGTCATATAATATGTGATAAACATTAATTTTACATCATTATTTTTCATATTAGAAAGTTAATTTTAAGGGAGTATAACCATTTGGAAATGAAATATATTGAAATATTTCTTTTCTAGGAAGTTTTCTAAAGTCACCCTTCTGAAAGCATATACATGATTTTAATTTGACATTTGTGCTAGTCCGGTGGGTAGACTAGAGAAATAAATTCATAAACACATATATGTGTATAAGGGAGAGGTTTATATACAGAAGGAATGGAACATTGAGAAAGCATCCCAACCCAGTCCAGACCAAATCCATAAGTCTGATATCAATCCATATGTCTGATATCAATCCATATGTCCTCTTCAGACTTGCGAAGCACATGCAATGATGCCTAAGCAATCACAGGTCAGTGGATGCAGAGTCTTGTGTATCCAGTGGTGATAGAAGCATCTTCGCGCCGACAGCAGCCTCTCTGGGATTTCTAAGCAGCTCAGCACTGGCAGGAGTTTCCATGTGGCTTTTCTGGCTTCAGCGGTCTGGTTCCATCAGGGTTAACCCATGTGGCTCCTCCTTCAGGATGTCTCAGAGAGTCAGTCTTGTGTCTTGTCAGCTGCAATATCTCCCAAGGCCTCAGCTATAAGGTTCTTACATCCATGGGGGAACTATCATGAGATTTCCCAAAATTCTTAGGAGGAAGCCATGCCCACACAGAGGTCTCATTGGCATCTCCAGATTGACAGACTAGACTCCACCCTTACACTCTCAATCCTGGAATTGACAAAAGAGTATATGACTGCCACATCATTTGATACTTTTATTTTGAATATTAAAAAACCCACTTAGCAATAATTATACACATATCGATGTGCTACTTTCAGAAATAATGCTTGTTGAATGACCTAGATAAAAAGATATACAATGTAGATGTTTTCTATTTTCAATTATTTGCCTTATTCTTTTATGAAATACTTTTTATTTAAAATTTCTGCTTAGGTTTTAAATTAAGAACTAACGTTAGCTTTGTATCAATTTTTTTTGAAATATTTAGTGAATTTATTCCAATGAAAGACACTTAAAAGATACAGAATTGAAAATATTAGAAATGCATACACAATAAAAAGTGAACATAAATTAGCTATCTCCAACATTTCCAGTTAAGCATTCATGCAAATACATTTCATATTTTTATTTTTAGTTTAGGTATGACACCTACATACATGCCATAATGTTTTGGACAAAAAGAATATCAGAGATACTAAAAAATTTCTGAAGTTTTAAAAATGATGTGAAGTGTTCACACATTCTACATGAAGGTAAACCTATGGTATAACTTCATGATTTTGACATTCAGAAGCATGATTGATTCTCTTTTTTAAAAAGCAGATCTTGGTCTTTTAACACATTGCTTTATTAATAATTAAGGAATTTCACAAACAGTAGTATATCAGTGTGAACAAAAGCAATTTAATATTGATTATTTGCTGTGATGTTTTAAACTTTCAGGTTTTTCAACATAAGAAAAAAGTTGCATACATATAAGTGTATTCTTTTTTTGGGGGAAGGGGTTGGGGGAGAGCATATCACTGCCATGGTCGTGGAGCCATCCAGCCTTGCTGCTGCTGGATTTGAACCACCAAGCCAGTGGGCTGCAGTCCCGCACTCAATCATTATGCCACTGGGGCTCGGTCCTTAAGTGAATTCTTATAAAACACAATCTTAAGAAAATTCAAGATCCTTGGTCTTGGGCTCCTAGCATTACGTCCTTTGTTATTTTTTTCACATAGTATAAGTTGTATTATGCAACATGATGGAATGCATTAAGATTCAGTAGTTCTTACACATATATATTCCAAATGCAGCAAGGGCCAACAATCTTCATAGTGCCCTTTTACCTCGCTAAGTGGAAGCTGCTCCTTTGGGACATTTTCCCACTTCAATGTGAAATAGATTGTTAGGATTTCCATAGTGGTTTCGATGTGTAACTTTTAATTTAATCTAATTAACTTACTTACTTATTTATTATTTATTTATTTATTGGCATCACTGCCCTAGTGGGAGTAGGAAATCCAGCCTTGCTCCTGGATTTCAATCTGCTGCTACTGGATTTGAACCACCAACCCTGTAGACTGCAGTTCCGCACTCAACCACAGCACCACCAGGGTTCAGCCGATTGTGTGACTTTAAAAAAAATTTTTTTTTATTTCGAAGTTTTCAGAAGAGACTTTCTTTTTTCTCCCTGGAAATCATACAGTCCTAGGATGTTTTGAACAACCACACATTCTTTAGCAAAGGAAACTTCTCAATGCAATCTTAGTAAATAAGCATGTACATCCTTAGCTATATTACCAGCGTATCCTGAAATCAAAGTCAGATGGTTCTTCTGTTCCCATAATTCACTTAACTGTTATTTTAAAATCTAAATATATCTATCATATAAATTTTCTGTTTTGGATGAAAGTTTTGACCATCACCTTTTTATCACTGCGTGAAGCTGGTTATAAAGTGAAGCCAGTTTAAAGCAACTATTACATACTCTTCAAATTTGCTTTTAAGTATTGACTTTACTGGAGGTGACAAGTGTACACAGCAGTCAAGTGAGATGTATTATTTTTCTTCCTCCAAACTATTGGTGAGTACAGTAAGGCATTTCGCCACAACCTAAGATCTTCTATCCTCACCAAATAGGCTACAAGTCCACTTATGCACATCTCCTCCAGAAGATTCAAGCTATATTCAACCTCAAATTTCTGCTGAACAAAACTTACGCCATTGTTTCATGATGTCGAGACACCTCAGGAAAAAAGCCACTATATTTGGATGATGGGTCTTCTGTGTGTGAAGAACCAGAGTCACTGGAGTTAATCAAATATGTTCCACTATCACAAAGTAATCTGTCAGGTAGGTGGCCTGCACAAGTCAGTTCATCTTCTTTATTCGCCATGACACAGCCCCCCTTTCTAGGGGACCGTTTCTTTCTGTAACAAGGATTGGGGAGAGGACCATGAACTTTCTTTCTATAATAGATGACCTCACATAGTTTATCTGGGCTCTTCACTGTCCACATGTTCTATTTATGGAAGCAGCCAACTGTCTGGGACATTGCTTAATCTCCTTCGGGCTCTTATTAGTGAAATTAGAGTTCCTTTTTTTCTGGGGAGATCAATGGAATGATCCTCAGTATTATTACAAAAGGTCCTTTTTTAACATTGATGGTGTTCAGATGCCATCATCTCTTCCATACCAGCGCATCATGGTACCGCGCCGCTTCCCTCCAGCGCTACCGCTTGAGACACCGCTGGAGTCCGCCTAGACTAGGGAGGCCCTGGGCTGTCAGCTGAGTCCCCTCACAGCCATTCCAGCACGGCCCGCCAGCGCCCCGGCTTTGTATCAAATTTTACTGACCATTGGCGGGAGGTTCAGTCTAAAGCTCTGTTTATTTGGGGTTATTATTTTCATTGACCTTGATTTCTCTAATTAAAGTTTTCATAGCTATTATGATACTCAAATTTGACTTTCCCACTAATGTATATTTTCTAATAAATTCTAACAAATTAATATTGTGTTTCTGCAAGTACTATCTATTATAAATTACTCAGAAAGCAAGTTTTTATATTTCTCATATAATTCATAAAAGATTTGCAGTCAAGAGATGGAGAAAGCTCATACTTCAGTGATTAAAAGACAGTGAAATTCCATGAAAGAGAAAAGAACAAACTGTCCTAGAAGGAACACATATGCTGCTCTTCTGGAACAAAAATGGCTAACTCTTGGAGGTGATGAGGCCAACATGGTCCTGGAGTCAAGTATGGGATTAAAAATATTTTAATCTACAGAAATTCTCTCAGGAATTGTCAAGATATTGCTGTGTTCATTATACAATAAATAATGTAACAAATAAATTCAGATTTTTAATCCTCTTTTACAATTGGCTTTCCTGTAGAATTATGTGAGTAATAAATTAAGGGGGAAACAGCAAGTCGATTTGATTGCATATTATCATTCCATTGCATTTGAGGTTCAATTTTAATTTTAGAAATTATTTTGCCTGGTAATTGTTCCTTTCAGTTAATTCAATAACAGTTGCTGCAGTACATCAATAGAGCAAATTGGCAGAAATTAAACCCAGATTAAATCAAGGAATGCGGCTGTGTGAAGCTGCCCAAAGGTGTTTACCTGTTGTAGGTTGGTTATGCAGGCGTTTGACTGTATTGATTGCCACAAATTGTGGTTAACAGGTCATTATTTAAAATAGAGACCTAGTAACACATGCAAACATCATTGTCAGCATAATTTCTTTTAAAAAATTTTTATTGTCAGCATAATTTAAAAACAGTTGAAGCACTATAGAGAAATGGAACTACTAAACCTGAGGCCATATTCAGTTAAAATGAGGGATATCATTACTCATATACAGAGCGGTATCTCCTGAAAACACTGGGAAAAAACTTCCTGGGGCAAAGGTTTTGGAGTCCACGTTTTCCCTGACAGGCAAGCATCAAGCCACTGACTCTGAGCTAGGCACTCACAGGGGAAGGTTCGCTCTGTTGACAGTAACTTTTTTTTGTAAAATTCATTTTGCCCAAACTTTGCGTTTTGTGATGGCCAATTTAAGAGAACAGCACGCGGCTGTGAAATTTTGTTTCCTGCTTAGGAAAAATGCAACGGAAACGATGTGATGTTGAACAAAGCTGACAAGGACAGTGTTATGGAGAAAACGCCAGTGTACCAATAATTATCTCATATCAAAAATGGTGAAATGTTGATTAATGGAATACCTCATTCTGTCAACTTCCCGAATGGACAAAGATGTCGGCAAAGTTCATTCACTTCTGTGACCTTGTCCTTGCTTGTATGGCATTCTCATCCCCCTGAGCGCTCTCCCCTCCGTGCCTCGCTGCCTGGCACAGCGGGTAAGAACGTGCCATTCCTCCTGCTTCTTTGAACAGCAGGGCTCAACCCCTGGCCTGCTCTCATGCTCCTCTTTAAAGTCTGAACATTTCCACCAGGGCAACCTGCCTTTATTTGTTTTTCAAATGAAGATGAGCATCCATCCTCAGTTCCAGTTGTTCAGAGCAGGACATAAAATAGAGGGCTTTGAGCTGGTCGCTTCTGTGACCTTGATTTCTGACTCATGGCGACCCCGTGCGTTTCAGTGAGGAATGGCATGGCTGGGGCATCTCCAGAGTAGATGGCCAACCCTTTCTTTCAAGGTACCTCCTGGATTGAACCTTGCAGTTAGCAGCTCCTTACAAGTAGCGCTGGACTACTTGTGCCATCTAAGAACTCCTTGGCTCGTAACAGGTGCTCAATAAAATGTTTTTACTAAAAAAAAAAAAAAAAAAAAAGGTAGGAATAATGGTGAGTCTGGGCAGGACTGGACAATATTGCTTTCTGTAGTGCATAGGGTCACTTTGGGTCAGAACCATCTTGATGGGATCTAACAACAACAACAACAACAACAACACAACATTCTCCCCACCACTACTTGGTTGTTTCCCCAAAGATCTCATGAAGGGGTTGACCACACAAAGCTATAGCATATCATGGGAGAATCCTGGTCCACCCAAGTTAACATAAGACCTAATATCACCCTTAGTAACTTGAACCCTAATATACTTCATCACGAATTGTTATCACACATAGAAAGTTCTGGAAAGTGGAATGTTAGCTATATGTTGAGAAAAAACTTGGAAAAGACAATGAGGTTATGTTGCTAGTTGTCTTCCATATGTCTCCTGTCAGAATCCTGTTGGTAACGTGGATTAAGTGGTGATCTGTTAAATGAAAAGTCACTCTTTGAACACAGAAACTTCTCCTCAGGAGAAAAGTGAGGCAATATGCTTCTATTTCTAGCCTTGGACACATCCTGACTGTATGTTGAAAGATTCTTTTAGCAGTGCACGGTCAGAGCTTTTACATATCCAAAAGCACAATTTCAAGTTATCAATCTTTCTTCAAAGTATTTATTCATTGTGGAGCTTTCTATGTATATGAGTCTATTGAGAATATCAGTGTTTGGGTCAGTCACACGTTGGTTCTTAACATGACATCTTTTCTTCTAACATTTAAAAGATGCCTTTCTTATTGTGAATTAGGGGTAGTGTATACTTTAAGTATTGTTGGGTGCTATGCAATTCCTATTCCCAGTTGTTTGAGGTAGCACCATATCACTTCCCACAACGCTTGTGCAGAGTTACAGACTCACCAACAGTGCACAAGAATCCCAATACCTCCGCACCCTCTCCAGCATTTATTGTTTCTGTTTCACTTGGACTGTCATTGCCAGGGCAAGCTGATATCACATCTTTGTTTTATTAGCATCACTGAATGGCTAGTGATCATGAGTATTTCATATTTTGTGTCCTTTTTTATCTCCTACATATTTTTCCCTTGAAGTTTATTTTATCAGAGTTTAATACTGCCACAATGATGAAACATGTTACGGTTAACTCCACAAAGGCATCTTTTGTGAAGCAACTAAACCATCAGAGGGAGAATATTGCTATTATTAGGTGTCATTGAGGCAGTTCTGACTCACAGTAGTCCTATGCACAATGAAAAAGCAATAATGCACAGTTTTCCCCCAGCCTCATGGTTGTCCTCATGTTTGAGCCCATTGTCACAGCCACTGTGCCAATCCATTTTGTTGAAAGTCTTTGTCTGTATTGCTGTCCAGCTTCTTCACCAAGCATGATGTTCTTCTCCAGCGACTGCTCTCTACTGACTTCCCTTTTCTGGTCAACACTGACCTATGATTGAGGGAAGTGCCATTTAAGGTGTTGCTTGCTCTCAATGTAAATGTACAGTGTGTGGAAGCTTATTGACTTTTTCTTTGGGATCTTGCATTTCGTTTATCTCTTTCCTCTTACCTTGCCTGCCTGCCTATCACAAGAGCCTTTAGTGAAATTTGATTCATTCAATTGACTTCTACTTCATTCAACTTGATGCCCTCCTGTCTGTTGTCTTTCTGCTTCATCTTTCCATCATCCTGAAGCCCCTGAAACTACAGGAATCAGGAGAAGACTTCAGCTTTAATCTGCCCCATAACAGGAACAGGATTGTTCATACTGACTCTGACCATTGTGTGAATCATTTGTTCACATAAATCTCTTTATGCACATGAGTCACTGAAACTGTTCCCAGGCTAACACACCAGAACTCTCTAAATGCTTCCAGTATGAAGGAGTGCTGTAGCTCCATGGCCTTCTGCTCATTGTTTTAGATGGGAATTCCTGAGCCTGACCAATGAACTGCAGGACTTGGCCTCATAGACAGAAATGAAAAGTTGGCATCTTCCCAAAATTATGACCCTATCTATGTTATTTTAAAATCAATGTATTTTAAACTATATTGCAATCTGATATCATTTCATATGCAAACTTTCAAGATAAATTTGAGTGGGGGCATTTTACATTGTAACCACAATGATAAAAGTATGTGTTGATATTTAAATATTTAACAATACATGTTTTTTATTTAACATGTCTCTGGTGACACAGTGGTAAAGTGCTCATGTGAAATGGTCATAACTTGAACTCATGAAATACTTCATGCGAGAAAGATGCAATCCTTTGTTTTTGTAAAGCTTCCCAGCTTTGAGAGTCCTATGGGCAATTTTACTGCAGCATTGCTAAGAGTCAGAATCAACATTTTGATAACTTGTTTAATTCTTTTTTGATTTATGGGATCTTTATTGCCTATCTCTGCAAATTAATGGAAAGCTTTTGTACCATATTTGCTGTATACTTCCACTTTGAAGAGACCTTTGTAGCTGTATGAATTAGAAGAAAATGGACTCTCTCATTTGCCAGAGCATGAGACACCCCTTGGGACATATGTACACCACTAACTGTATTCAACTCTCATTGAATCTAATATTCTCTTTATCACTTAAAAAATCTATTACTGAAAGCACATGGTTTCAACAAAAGTTCAGAACAGAAAGAATTTAATCTTGAAATACTTAATGGGCTATTACTATCTGAAGTCAGTGAAATTGGATATTAGTATAGATAGCTACCCAAGTTAACTTCATCTTTGTTGTTTCTTTGGTTCAATTTAACTAATAATGAAAAAATGTGTCCCCACAATTTTCACATACCAGAACTATTTAGTTTAATCTTCTCAAAACCATAAGTAGCAATCCATATAGTTATCTGCACGTGAGGAAACTCTAGCTTAAAAGATTTTAATTGCAACCGCACAGAGTCTTTCACAGCAAAGAATGGAGGGTGTGAGGATTTGAGATCAAGCAGTTCATATCTCATGCTTGCCACTTCTCTTTCCTGTCAGTAAGACATTTATAACATCTCATAAAATGGCAAGCAAAGCAAGTAGTAGTAGACTACAAAAGGCACGAACCTACTCAGATAAAATGTAATTCAAAATGCTTTAGTGTTATCAGGTTATGGGCACCAGGAAGGATTAATACACAGTGACTCTATGTGACTCTATGTGTTTGTATGATTGTCATCAATGTCAACAAAACATGAATTTGGGTAGTTTGTAACTCAAATATACTGTACACATGTGTAAAATGTGTAAAAGTAGTTGTTTTTCAGCAACTGAGAAAACAAAAATAGGGGAAAAATTACACTCACCATCTTACCATATTGTGACTCATCACAGTTCCTAGTGAGACAGTGGCACTATGCAAAAACTTCATTGTTTTCAAAGAACCTTTGCCTACTCATCAGAAGAAGCAACTAGAGACACTACTCTGTCACAAAAGTAGATATGACTTGAAGTTGTAGATACAGACCCAGAAACAGATTACCCAGTCTTTTCTTTCCCAGGTGGCTAAGAGAGTCAAACTGTTGACCATTTGATTAGAAGTCCTGCACTTAGCCATGCACCACCAAGGCTTCTGGATGTTGCTTATAAGGAAGGAAATATATACAACTTCATGACATTGTGGAAAAGACGAACAGAGAGAGTAAAAAAAATAGTCATTTCAGAATTTCCAGAAGGAAAGTCATCAAAATATGAAAGACAGAACATTTTCAGGAAAGTGAAGCAATTTTATATTAAAAACATAAATATATACAACTGAAAGCATAAGTTTGACATTTGTAAATAATATTTGTGGGTTTCTGATTAAGTCAGCATAGTTCATTATACGGTTTAACTTTGTCTTTTCAAGCTGCCTTTTGGAAATTTCTGTTCAACTTTTTGATTTTATCATTTTTCCATTTGCCTTAGCTACTTTATGATTAAGAGTAAGTTTCAGAGGCTGTTCTGACATGCACTTTGATTTTTTTCTTCTTCTATGCCTTCTTATGTCTTTTGATTTCTTTATGAATAATCTTCATGTCCTCACTTCTCATCAGGTCTTCTATCATCAGTGCTCACTGTGTGAAAATTATTCTTGAGATGTTATCATAATTCAAGTGGGATGTACTCAAGGTCATATTTTGGCTCTCATGGATCTGTTTTATGAAACCTGCCATATGAACAATGGACAATCTATATCATAATTGGCCCCTGGCCTTGTGAAAGCTGCTGATATTGAGTTTCTCCAGAATCTCTTTCCACCATGTAGTAAATTTGATTTTTTTTGGGGGGGGGCATCACTGCTCTCCGGTGGTGGGAGTAGGAGGCCCAGCCCCACTGCTGGAATTGAACCTCTGTCCCAGTGGGCCGCAGTCCAGCGCACAACCACTACACCACTGGGGCTCAGCCCTCATGTAGTAAATTTGATTTCTGTTTTTTTTTCTATTTGGAAACATTCATATGCATAACTCTATTTTGTGCTGTTGAAAAAGGATCTGTGATGAATAAGTCTTGGTCTTGCAAATTCTGTCATATAACATCCAGCTACATTTCTATAAACACCATATTTTCCTACTTTGGTTTCTTCTTTTTTGTTTCCAACTTTTGTATTCTATTCACCATTGATTACTAATGCATCATGATTGCATTTTTGTTCAATTTCAGACTGGAGACATTGGTAGAGTTCTTTCATTTCTGCATCACTAGCTTTAGCAGGCAGTGTGTAATTGAGATAATAGTTATATTGACTGGATTTATTGTATGAGGATGTATATCCTCTCTTTAAATGTCCTAGTGAATGATGAATTCAATACCATTTCTCTTATATCTGTCATTCCTAGTATGGAAAATTATAAGATTTTATAATTAAATATAGCTGATTTCAGTACATTTCAGCTTATTAATACAGCATCAGGGTTGGAGGAAGGTTTCCTAGCCACCTGTAATATGTAGATGCCACAACCTTGCTCGTTGAAAATGAGGAGAGCTCAAAGTATTTGCTGATGAAGATCAAGGAGTACAGTATTCAGTATGGATTAAAACTCAATGAAGAGAAAATAAAAATTCCCATAATTGAACCAGTAAGTGACGCCTTGATAAAGAGAGAATAGGCTGATGTTGTCAAGGATTTAATCTTACTTTAAACCACAATGAATGCTCATGGAAGTAGCTGTCGAGGGAACAGATGTGCACTACATAGGGTGATCATGCTCCACAAGACCCCTTTAAAGTCTTGAAAACCAATGATTTCACCTTGAGGATGGAGTGCACCAGATTCAGGTTATGGTATTCTCTTGTGCGTGTGAAAGTTGGACATTGAATAAGCAAGACCAAAGAAGAATCTATGCTTTTGAATTATGGTGTTGACCAAGAATATTGAAAACATTATGGACTCTCAGAAGAAAAAACAAATCTAGAAGTATGCTTGAAATGCTCCTTAAACCAAGGATAGTGAGACATTGTCTCATGTACTTTGGAAGTGTTGTCGGAGAGACTAGTCCCTGTAAAAGCATGCTTGGTAAAGCAGTGGAGCAGTGAAAAAGAAGGCCTTCAACAAATGAATTGACCGAGTGGCTGCATCAATGTGCTCAAACATAAGTAGAGCTGTGGGGATGGCACAGTACTGGGCAGTGTTTTAGTCTCTTGTCCGTAGGGTGTGGATGAGTTGAAACTAGCTAGGCATCACTTAACACAACAGCAATACTGCCTTATAGGTTATCATTATGTATTCTGTTTTAATTTTGGCAAATTCCAGTTTTCATAGATCCATACTTTGTACATTCCAAATGTGATTATTAATTGATGACTGCAACTCATTTTGGGTGAAACCCCATCAGCAAATGAAAGCCGAAAGACTTTAGTCCTATAGGTTTTACTCAATGCATGCCCTTATGGCTGACTATCGTTGGAGAAGGGAGCTTTTTTCTCAGTCATATGTTGAGTGTCTTCTTGTGGGAACCGGCCCGGCAGGAAGAGAAGGGAGGCAGATGGAGCCACTTTCAATCGTGCACACAGGCTCGGGAGACCTGGCGTGGTGACGCAGAGCTAACTTTATTGCAGTGTTTGCAAGGCTTGAATAGGTTTTATTGACCAATCATATCATCCTTCCTGGTTTCCAAACATCTTCTTATATGACCATGGGTTCACAGTATGAAAAATGGTTGGCCCACACTGTGGGCTAAGTAAATGAGGTGCTACCAATAGAGTTATGTAAATGAAGTGCAGCTGGCTGAGCCAGCGGTCTAATCACATTACAGGATTTTACCATCCAATCATTACAGGATCTTAGCTATTCCTTTGGGGAAGTTGGCAGTATTCCGAGAAGGTGTGTTTCAGAGGTTTAAAGTGAAAAGAGGCCGGGCGAACTGGCTTGGGGTCTTGTTGCAAGTGTGGGTTCCTAAGGATACCCAGCAACTTCAAGAGTCTCAGCAACATCCCGAGTCTTCTACACCTTTCTCCCTAATCTTCAGCTCCTACCAGGAGTGACCCCACATCGTCTGATATGAGGGTTTTATCTTCTGACACTGTCACTGACAATATTCTGCTTAAATTCAAGGAGTGTTCTCATCTGATAATGTTTCAGTTCTATCCATAAAGCGCATAGTGGCTCATTCCTCATAAGTGAACAGTCTGTTCCTTCATAGGCTGTTCTTAGTCTGGAAGCTCTCTTGAAACCTTTTCACTTTAAGTGACCCTGTTAGTTTTTGGAATACCATCTTCCAACATCACAGAAGCACACAGTCACCACAGTATATGAACTGACAGCCAAGTAACAGGACTCTGAACATTTCAGGGTAACACTAGGGTTTATAATGCTTGGATCTTTGAGAAGGCCCTTCTTCTACTCAAAATGTTGGTAGTTTGAGCCCACCAGCTGTTCTGGGGTGTACATATATGTCGCCCTCTGATTCCATGAAAGTATAGCATTGGAAGTCCTGTTGGACAGTTATCATCTGTCTGATCAGCTCACTCTGGGTCAGAATTGACTTGAATCAATAGGTTTGATCCTTGATCTTTAATAAGTATGTCATTACACATTTCTTCTGAGGTATTTATGGGTGAATTTAGCAAGTACCAGAGCTCTCAAATACTAGGCCCACCCAGTATCTACACTGTTTAGGCAAAAAAGAATAACAGCATATGGAGGGTCCCATGGGTGAAAGGAGTACTGTAATTCATTCTTTTACCCAAACTCCCTGTTTCATGCATTTCATTTATATTAACAATCATGTATTTATAGCACAATTTAATGGAAGACTAATTATTTTCTCGCCTCACCCAATATCAACTCTAACTACAGAAACATCCCTACTATACCAACCCAACCCAAGGCAGTTAGTTAGTGTATTTTTTTTCTGGGACCAAGGCTGTGATGGTGCAGAGATAGCTACCACAGTTGCAAACTGGGTCAAGTCAATCCCAGGAAATCTTATTCCCCCTTTTTTGAGAGTCTATCATACACACACACACACACACACACACACTCCCTGAGTACTTGATTTTGGCATAAAGTTCTAAGAAATAACTATTCAACATTTCATCTCTTTAGTTAAAATTTAAAAGATCACCATACTGTTATCGAAATAAAAGCTCAAGCAAATAAAAGTATTCATTTTTATTTCCTTATTTTATATATCTAATTTATATTTCCATGGAAACAAACTAGAAATAGCAGCTGGAGGCCTGAAGCAGATTGGAAAGCCTTCTGACTGTTAGCTCTCTGCCAGAGATGGAAGTTGTTGTCAGAGTGTTATAAGATGGACAAAACCAATGAGAGGGACATAGAAAACCTTCAGGATTCAATGGACCAGCAATTTCAGTTGTCAATAATCTAAAGAGAGCACACAGTCAGTGAACATCTTTAAAGATGCATAACCCTTTCTTGTACTCATCACTGAATATTCTCTTTACCATGTCACCAGAAACAATGCTGTGACATATAAAATAGGTTTAGTCTAAGTCAACCTCACTAACCAAGCTAAAGTTGGTTACTAAATATAGCCAGAAAGATTTTTTTGTCTTTATATGAAATCAAATATGCAGAAATTAAGGAAAAAAGTGTAGAAAACAGGAAAGAAGATATGTGTTCTCTCTGTCTCCTTGCTATCTAACGCCACATCTTCGATAAATAAAGCTTGTGCTGTAGGGCATATATCTTTTAAGACTAGCTATGTTCACTGAAAAACAAACATATTGACATTAAAAATTGAGTATCTTTAACACTAGCTTTTCTGAAATATCTAGTAGCACTTGTTTTCTTATGTTCCATAGCCATATATGATGTTGTTAGAGTAGCACTTGAATTCATATTTACAAATAAATGGGTAGCCATTAATTAATTTACCTAGAATTAGTATTACCTAGGAAATGTCCACTGCAGAAAAATATTTAGATCTACATGGATATTTAAAAAAATATTTCCCAGTTAGCTAAGATTTAAATTTATCCCCATTTTCATTGTATGTGCCAATTCTCTTTCTTTATTTAATATTTTCCTTTATTTAAAATTTACATATCATATGCTTCCATAGTTAAGTCACTGTTCGAACTGAATCACAATGCCAGAGTTGTCTCCCACCTCTCACATTCATTGTTTGCTCCTTAGTTCTCCTGCACCCCTTTGCAGGGTCCATGATAAAGTATTGCATCATTTATTGTCTCTATGAACCCACTACTTCTGTTCTTCATAAACTGGGAGATCTAACAGAAACAATAAAAAGCAAAACAAAAATGAGACAGAAAGAAAATAATAAAAATACAAAGATAAAAATCAAAAAGTAAGAAAGAAAAGACCACTGGTGATATTAACAATTATATAACATTACTTGATGTGATTGAACAATGAAATGGTCTGGTGTCAGGATTAGCTTCAAATAAAATGAATTTGAAAAAATGAACATAGAAGTAATTTCTGTCACACTACAAATAAGAAATATTTAAACCTAGAGAAAACTCAAGTTGAGCCAAGAAGGAGGTCATCTGACCAGATATCCTATTATACTATAGTTTCATCAACCATAACCACTATCATTACAATAATCTCTATCTGATAGCAAAGCTTGTTTTGTATCTCAACTGTGACCAGAGGCTTCAACTGAATACACATGGGATTCCTCTACAGATGGAATATGGGCTCCCATTGTTCTCCATATCCTTCTACAAATTGGGTGTTTGCAATTTAATCTCTGATACTTTTCCCTACAACATATTTGGCTTTTGATGATAATAATGTCACCTTTGGACCACACATGCTTGTGTGCTTATTCAATGAGAACTTAGTAAATGCTTCATTTATATGACTGCTTGAATGAGTATAAGCACAGGCACTATTCCAATTGATAGCCAGGTATCATCTATTTTCTTCACCACACATTGCTGTATGGTCCTTCTCTTCAGTGATATCTTTATGATGGCATTTTCTAGGCGTGCCATGTTATAAGAACCAAACATTCTTGGATTGGGGCAGGAATTAACTGGGAGCCCAGAATCCACCTGTTTGTCCCACAGGTTATGAATGACTCTGGTTTACATAAGCAGTCATATTATCATCTTATAAACAAAACAAAAACAAAACAAGCAACAATAAAAAACAAAACAAATAATAATAATACTAATAGAACATTGTCAAGCATCCTCTTGGATATAAGGCAATTGTAATCTAAACATCAATAATTTATCCAATATCATAGGATCTAAGATACTCTTGAGTATAGTCTACCTATGAACATCAATCCATGAGCTGTTTCTTTGTATAAATTGAATTCTAAAAGGATTGAGCTCTGTTGACATTCAGTATGAGTGTTGGTTCTTGGGGAAAATTTCCTGTAATGTTCCTTTCCAAGTAACATCTTTGCCTATCAGATGAATGCCTGTAATATGAAGGCAAAGGAAGCTTTGAGGTATTGAATATTTGGTGGACCAGCTCTCTTTTCATTAGACACCCACTCAGGCAGGAGTTCTACCCAAGGTCCAACAACTGCCATTTCCACAGTTTTGGGGGGACTGTTATTTGCTTTCTTTGCCATCAGGGAGTTTCAGTCCTACATCCCAGGGCTACCAGGAGTTTTGATGTGGGGCACAGTTCATTCAGTTGGGCATCTATGCCACGTGTTTCTGGTGCGGTCTTTGAGGGATGCCAGGATCCCTGCAAGGCCAGAACCTAAAGTCATCATAGAGCTGAATGTGTAGTGTTGGGGTAGAAACTAATTCCAAAGTAGCTACCCTGTAACATAAATCCAGTTTCATTCTCACCTTAAGATCCCAACAGTTATTGGTCAGCTCCTTTTCTGAAGTTGCTCCACCCCGTTTATCCAGTGCCTGCTCTGAGATGTAGGTGCTACCCTCTCTTGCTCTTAACTTTTCAGTAAGATTCTCCTTTCCTTCCTGTGAAGTGACTATTGGTTTGTAGCAGCCTAGACTCAAGGTTCCAAGGTGTCAAGTGACTGGTCTTTTTCCTTTTCTATCTTGTTGAAGGAGTGATCCTAGCCAATGTGAGGTCTCCCCTTTTGAGATGATTCCTATGAAGTGCACCCAAGGGGAATGAAGTATGTTTCATGACTGGTAAGCAGACTTTCTATCCATTTATTGGGAAAGCATCCCCTAGAATATGTGCTATGAATATGGGAGAGCATACATCCACTCATGCTGGATTGTATGGGATTTCAATTCCCAGTGGTTTTAAGTATCATTGGATCATTTTCCACAGTGGTTGCATATATTTCCAAGTCTACCAACAGTGTACGTGAGTTCCATTCTCTCCACAAGTTCTCTTTGTTGCACTCTGTTTTTTCTTTTAAATTGGGCTAGACCTGTGGGTATAACGTGACATCTCTTTGAGATTTTAATTTGCATCTCCTGGATGGCTAGTGATCATGAGCAATTTTTCATGTGTTTGTTAACCATGTATACTTCATTCTTGGTAAACTCTTTGGTCATACCTTTTCCAACTTCTTAATTGGGATGTTTGTTAGTTTCTATTGAGGTGAGTTTTGTAGATTTTGGTAAATATGCTCTTGTCATGTGAGATGTTGGCAAAAATGTTTTCCTAATCTGTGGACTCTTGCTCAAACTTGTTTCTTACAGTACTCAATGATGCATCAATGATGAAGTTAGAAATTCTCTACAACAGAAATTATTTTAGAAGAGCTTTTGCAAACTGTGAGTGCTGTGAAATTTGTAATGGCCAGGCCAGTGAAAGAAAATGCTTCTTAACCCTGGAAAGATGACAGTGTTGAGAACGCACAAGGCACTTCTACTCTGCTCTGTCTGGTTGCTTTCCATTTTAACAGACTCGATGTCAGTGGGTTTGGAGTATTTGTGCAAAATTGTTAAGCTATAGTTTATAACTGTTGTATGCTTCTTCCTATTTTTTAGTGGCTATCTTCTTAAGGCATTATTTCGATCAGTAATACTGTCTAAAACCTATACAAATATATTCCAATTCTAATAATAAAAGTAATAATTTTTTTCTTAATGAGTATAATGTTTTTACTCAATCCCAACATTTTAAATTAGTCAGTGAAGCAAGGCTAATTGCTATTGGAATAATTATTTTATAAGTCAAATATAATAATGACACTTTATTAGTTTTTACTCTTCTTTAGTTTTCTTCTCTTCTACCCCTAAAGTATCAAGTATCTGTTTATTATGCAATTATGAAACATTTTTCTTCTGCAGCTGGTGTATTTCCCTCATACTTAATTTCAGTTCTATGTTTGTTTTAAGGTGTGAAGTTCCAAAAGGAGAAATTGTGCCAAAAGAATTCTTTCTCATAACCTCTAACATAGGGTCATGTGAATTTACATCCTGAAATTATGTTATTTATTATTGCATTTTAATGTACGAGGATATCAGATTTTCTAGTTTTCTTTAGTTTTATGCCTTCGTTTGAAAGAATCCCTCTGCTTTAGGAAAGCTTTTATTTATTTTATCAGGTACTTAAGTAATAGAATCTCATAAGCAAGAGGACATAATTACAATAATCAAAATTCAGAAAATTGATATTCAAGCAAATATAGGGGACACACTTGGGCATGTTTTTAATCCAGATGTATTTTAATTGCTTATTCATCCAAGTATATTTTAAAATTCTATACAAATAAGGTTATTAACTTTACTCTTGTATTTTAACCTCTTTATGTCATGGGCAATAGTCACTGGTGAAATTAGAGTGATTGAATATACAACTACTTTTACTTACCCACTTTTTAATATTTAAATCAAGTTAAATTGTGGAGTATTTGTTTTCAGTCTTTGTTTCTACTTTTATATTCCCTTCAAAAAACCAAGTTCAGAAATTTGCCTTTGGCATGACTTCAGTTGTTACATACAACGTTATGTGTTTACAGTTCCTTGGTACCATGTTAGGAGCTCTGGTCATATAGTGGGTTGAGTGTTAGGCTGTAAAAGGTCAACAGCTCAGAACTATTAATGGATCCATATAAGAATGATGGGTACGTAGTATTACATTAAGATTTCATCCTCAGAAGCCCAAAAGAGCACTACTACTTTGTCCTATAGGTTCATGGTGAGTTAGAATTGACTAGATAGTTGTGAGTCATTGTCAGCATTAGGAAAGCACATTCAAAAGTAACTAGTTAAATATACCAAAGTTTTTGTACATAACTGAATTTATATGAGGCAAACAGTTCTGCTAAATAAGGTATTTATTTTGTTTTAATGCAGCTAAGTAAGCCAAAAACAAGTTTATAATCCATAATAAATGCATGGCATGTGTGAGAGAGGAGAGAGAGAGAGAGAGAGAGAGAGAGAGAAGAACATTTACTTCACTTATAAAATATAAAAATCTCACAGTCTACCTGTACATTTTCATATTGAGACTCCCTGCTACATATTGGTATTGGCCATCTTAGTTCTACAGGTTGTGTTCTAAAATGTTGCTAGATATATGTATTCTCTAGAATGCTTTTAAAATCCACATATATCATTTTATTATTTTTATCTTTCCAAAATAATTCTGATGAGAGTACATATATGTCAATGCATGCATATGAATATGTATATATATATGTTTTTCTGGTAGTGGCTTCTGAATGTTTTGGTAGCAGAGTTATGTCCAATGAATGATAAATTAAAAAAATGCTATAAAAATAAAGAATGATAAAATACATTTATAGAGCCTACAAGGTCCGCAAATCAGAAACGTTTATCTCTACTTCCAGGTGCATATCCTTAAAAAAACTAGTCTTGCTACTATTAATCTCTATGGCAGTACATCTATCTCTACCTTCCTCTGAAAGTAAAGTGGCCTATGTCCTCAGTTAAATGAGATATGTGTATTACAGAGGGAACAGTGAGCGAGAAAGGATTAGGTTTTCCTATCAACTTGATCCAGCTATAAGAAGATATGCAGGGAATCCAAACTAGTAAGTGAATTGTGAACTAATGATGTCTCCTTGGGAATATGCCTATTTAGAAGAGATGTCGCAAAGAACTAGTATCTCTCTTTCCTCTCTCTTCTCCCCTCCCTTCCCCTCCCATCCCCTCCTCTCTTCTTCTTCTTCTTCTTTTTTTCTTCTTCTCCCCCCTCCCACTTGCATGTGGGGCTAGTGACTGCCATGTGATCTGCTGACTGTGAAACCTGTCCCAGTCTTGTATTGTTCCTCATCTTCGATGCATGAGACTTTCTACCAACTGCTCAGGGATTTTCCAGTTTCCTACTTCACTTTTGTGAATGTCTTGTAGATACATGAGTCTAGAGGACCCACCAAGAGAGCGTCTAACCCATGGACTTGAGTTGAACTGGACTAGACCACTTCCTTGACATTACATTCTTTCTTGATATTAAGTTCTTTTTTGTACATATGAATTTCAGGGATGTTTTTCTTCTTTCTAAAAAAAATCATCCTAACAAAGAAGAGTCGGAAAAATATGTCTGTATCCCTAGTAATAATTAGATGAAATTATGTAACTTCTTGATATATTTCTTGTTCCCATTCATATAGGAGTCTTGTCTTTATTCAGTAACACTAAATAAGGAATGCTTTTAGCTGCTCATTTTATTTAACTTTACTTTTAGAGACAATATTGTGATCTACCGCTAATTATATTTTAAGTTTTAATTCTGATTCTAGATTTATGTCATGTAAACCTGTGCAATGATTATAAAGCGTTTTCTTATACTCTTTCTAAATATTTATTTTTAGACCACATGCAAAATATGTCTCCAGCCGATCTTAAAGCTGCTTATACCTTAGAAAAGAAATAAACAGTTGGCAAAGTTTCCAATAGGCATCATATATAGACTTCAACTAAGTCCACCTGGAAGAAGCACACGATCCTGTGAGAGATCCTGTAAACAACACAATTCAGATGTAAAGGAGGGGAAGATGGTATCAGAGCTTTAGTTGTGAACAGTTGGCTTCACAACAGGAAATCTGTTTTCATGATCCATACATGGATTAAGCTTACAAAGAATCCAACTAAACATACTCCAAAACTTCCCTCAGAGAGAGAACATTCTAATGCTGATTGTGGTACGTGCAGTTAGGTTAAAATGCAACATCTAACCATATAATCTCCCTTTGGATTCGTTTTAAAATTGTTTCCATTTTTAATAGCTTATGCTTTCTTTATTTTCAAAGGAAGGTTTTCTGTGTTTTACCTTGTCGTGGTTTGTTTGTTCTTTGCATCCTGTTGTGTTTTGTATAATTTTCTGCATATGAAATCCAGGATATGTTAATCGGTAGAGATAGTAAGAGGATTAATAATTACCTAAATGAATGGCAGGAAAGGATGGGAGCAAATGAGGAGCTGGCAGTGAGCAAAAGAATCAACTGCTCTGAAACTGTTTGTGATGATGACTGTACAGCGCTTCCTAATGTGATTGGGTGAATAAATTGTATGATATGTGAAATATGTATCAATAGAATGTTTAATTTTTTTCAAGCTCAGTGTTATCAAAATGATTACAATTGATAATAGGAAGGTGAGGTGAGTGAGGGGGCGATGAGTGGAAGATATTTAAGGAGCAGAGAGCTACAAGAAGAGATACCACGAGCCATACAATGACCTGAAGGAAATATTCTGCACAATCAGAAGAACATAAGTATTCAAAAAACGCAAGCCAAAGAACAAATAGTCCTGTCAAAAATCAAATGTGACGTAAACTGTGAGAGTTAGAACTGGATAGGACTGGTTTATTTTTCTAGGTATCTTCTGTTTCCCGCCTTTGAAAAGGTATGACCTCACCGCTTTTCATTTTATTAAAGGAAAATGATCATGGTTTCCATTCTTTCCAAGTTCTGACTTTATTTCAGAAAACTACAATCTATCACCAAATCAGAAAAGGCTTGTTGTTTTAAGTGATGGATTAGTTGCTCCAACTAGGATGAGGCATTTTGGAGAGTGTAAATGTGCAGTTCATTGCTAGACCAAAATCCTCTGTCTGTTCTTTCAGGAATGTATATAACAGATTACAATGCCTATAAAGGGCTAGCTTCCCACAGATAAAAACGACCCTCCCCAAACAGACTTCAAATACAGATGAAATACTGCAGTCAAGGATTGAGGAACTCCTGGATTGGCCATGTATTGGAATATCACTCAGCCCTTAAAAATATAAATGCAACATTTCTCAACAAAATACTAGCCAACAACATATCAATATATACTAGTATTTCAATATACCTCCCTATATCAATATCTATAGCTATACCATGATCAAGTGGGATTCATACCAGGGGAACAAGTTTGGTTCAACCTAAGAAAAGCAATAAAACTCACTATATAAACAAAAATTAATAACTATAAAATGATATACTTAAGTGTAAAAGACATCTGGCAATATTCAGCACTCACTCCTGATGATAACACTCATCAAATAAGAATAGAAGGGGGATTTCTCAACACATAAAAGGGCATGTATGGAAATGCAACGGGCAGCATCTTTATCAACAAATAACTGAAAGCAGCCCCCCAGCAAACAGGACCATCCAAGAATGCTCTTATTTAACATTACATTAGAAGTCCTTTCAGGAGTTTTTAGACAACAAACAGATATCAAAGACCTAGATTGGCCAAAAGATAAAAATGTGAAACTTCCATTATTTGCAAATGATATATTTTTCTATGTAGAAAATTCCAATGACTCCACAGACACAAACTTTTTGTTAACAAGTTATTCAGAAGTATGGCAGGATACAAGATTAACATAGCAAAATCTACTAGGTTCAAGGACACTTAAAAAGAGATTTCTGAAAAACAAATCAAGAAAACAATATCACTTACAAGAGTCACATAACAGAAGAAATACAAAGGAAGAAACCTCATAGGAGAAACAAAATATTTGTATAGGAAAAAAAACTACAATAAGCAAAGTAAGCCTAGATAAATGGGAAAATATTCTATGTTCATGGATTGGAAGGTCTATCATTGTGAAAATACCAACACCATCTAAAGCAATCTATAATATACAACAGGACTGTGGTTCAATAAAAACAAAAGACTCATTGCTAGCTTCATACAGAGGGAAAAGAGACCCAAAATAAGCAAGGAACTTCTTAAGAAGAAAAAGCAGTATGTCTCTTACTGTGTGACCACAAACCAATTACACACCCACCATTATTTTAAAAATAGTCTATTACTAGCATAGTGCTGAATAAAAAGAAAAATGGAGCAAAATAAAGAACCCAGAAATATTCCATTTATCTACAAACAACTGATCTTTGACAAAGGGCCCAAAATCAATAATTGGGAAAGAATTTGTCTCTTTAACACATGGTGCTGGTAAAATTCGATTTCCATCTTTAGAAGAATGAAGCAGGACCCATGCCTCACCACAAGTATACACACTGTAAAAAATCAACTCTAGATAATTAATAGGAAAAGGAGAATCCCGGAGCTCTTAAGATTATCAAAAAACTCAAAGCATAACTCACTGCCATTCAGTCAATGCTGATTCATAACATGCCCTGTGGTTTTCTGAGACTATATCTGTTTATGGGAGCAGACTGTTCAATCTTCCTCCTGTGGTTTAGAACTGCCTACCCTGAGGATTGCTGCCTTATGTATAACCACTACCCCACCAGCTCCTGCTAAAGCTTATCAATAATGATAAACTTAAGCAGCATTTTACAGGGCATGGAAGACCATCAAATATAACTAAGGAACTTCTCACACTAGACAAAATAGATGACTGTGGACTATTAAAAGTATGACACTTATGTGTCCATCAAAGGATTTTATGAAAAGAATAAAAAGAGAACCCTCACACTGGTGGGAAAAAATTGAGAAATAGTGAATGAAGGACTAATCTCTTATACCTACAGAAAAATGATGCACATTAGTAAGAAAACAATGAAGAACCCAAGTAAAAGGATATGGGCAAAGAATATGCACAGTTCACTAAATAGGACATTCAAATGGGCAAGGAATGCACCATAAATGCTCCCAATCTCTAGCCATTGAGGCAATGCAGGTTAAAGCAATGATAGGATACCACCTTACACTGAAAATACTGAACTCTAAATTAGAAAGCCAGAAAATAGCAAATGCTGCAGGGTCTGTGGAGAAATTAGAATGTAGATATGTGTGTGTGTGTGTGTATATGATCTAGCATTACCTAACACAACTAGGAATACAATTTCCTTATGATGTAACAATCCTGCTGCTGCATATGACTTCTAAAGCAATGTGTCATAACATGAACTGACATATGTACACATATGTCTATTGCAGCACTGCTCACAGTAGCAAGTAGATGCAAACAACCTAACTGGTTATCAGGAAGAGAATATATACGTACAGACAATGGAATATAATGCATAGCTACAAAACAGTGATGAAGCCATTAAGCATCTCATGGCATGGATAGACCTGGAGAACATTATATTGAATGACATTCGCCAGTCATAAAGCACAAGTAGTATACGGGACCACTGTGACAATGAGGAAAAAACAAATAAGATAGACTATCACACTCACAGTAACTGTTTTGGAGTATTCCAATGGTAGTCAAGGGGGGCAGGAAAGGAAAGAGAAGAAACATAAAGCAAGGGGCAAGAACAGAGGATTAATTTGGGTGGAATAGAGAATAATACTAAGGAGCATAAAAATGAGGAGTGGGAGTAGGGTAAACTACTGAGGGAGTTGATTAGTAGTTTAAAGTGTTGAATACAAATTTGATGGTCTGAAATATAAACTCCCACCTAGTTGCGGTTTTAAGAATTGTTTAAAAACAAAAAGATGAATTAAATGTTTTTTTTTTAAATTTTGGGGGGCATCACTGCCCTCTGGTGGGAGTGGGAGGCCCAGCCTTGATCCTGGAGAGCTGCTGCTGGATTTGAACCTCCAAGCCAGTGGGTCACAGTTCTGCACTCAACCCCTATGCCATCGGGGCTCAGCCCCTAAATGTTTATATTTTATCCATCAAATTGACATTATAATTGCAGTGGTCAATCCAATTCTCCAGTTCTAAACAAAAGTATTATATCATATTTGTATACCTTGTCATGACTATCGCACATGAAACGAAATAAAGTTATATATGTAAAGATCTTAGGCAATAAGAACTCTTGGAGATCGTGCTATTATATAATCATCTGTATGAATTGTCTATGGCTGAAGTAATGAAATACCACAAACCAAGTGTCTCATTACAATTCAAATTATTTTCTCACAATTTTAAAGACAGTACTCCAAGTTCAGAGTGTAGGCATGCCGATATTTTATCAAGAGCTCCAAAGACTTTTCTCTCTCGCCTAGCTTCTGTGAGCCACCTAGCATTCCCTGTTTAGCAGTTCTAACCCTATCCTAGAGCTATGTTCCTTATTTTTGCCTATCTTCTTTTACAAGGATTCTATTTAGATTAAGTTCCAGAGTGACTCACATTCACTTAAGTGATGCCCTTGCCCAAGAAAATGATGCCTTGTTCATAGATCCTAGGAATTAAACTTCATTATGTCTTTTTGCATAGCATGGTGTTATTTATAACTTCACCATGGTTTGATAAATACAAAAAGTGAAGCATCCAGATATTAAATAACTTGCCCAAGTCAACTTAACTAGGTTAAGTCCACTAATTTACAAACTCTATTATTTGGTGTGATAGTTTTATTGTGCCAATTAGGTGCACAGAAACATGTGAGTGGAGGTTAATCAGATGGCAGTTGAATTGAAGGATTACCAAAATAAATAAACACGGGCAGCATCCTATCTCCTTGTTGCTTCTTGGTGATCACTGATGCTGTTTTACCTACTTCTCTGTCTCAACCTGTGTGCTACACTACCTGTGTGCCCAGTCAATCCATGGGCCCTATCTCTAGAACCTGAGGCTCCTTTGAGAGACCCACGTCACCAAGCTGCTGGTGCATACATTACTTAAACTTGAGGCTGGTGGATCCTGTGTTTGTGATTCAAGGTCTTGTTCACGAAGTTCCCGAGACATAGACTATTCCTGAACCACTCTGCTGTCTGATGCCTGCAGGATTACTCTGGGAAGACTCTGCAGCCTTCTCCCTTGACCTTGGACCTGGCAGTCCATGTGTGTTGAAGGACTTCCAGTAAATTAATTGTTCTATGAAAGTGAGTTGGGCTCATACTGCTGTGTAGACTAATTAGCTCTTATATTCCTTCTCTCTGCATAAACCTATCTACTATTATTGTATGTATACTCACAAGTGTCCTTTAGAGACCCTGCTTAGCACATTCGGTATTATCTTATATTTTGATTTAAAGATTCATTTCATTTTTCCATCTGCTTCTCCTCTTCTGGAAACCTTAATATTAGCATTTCTTCTTTCTGGCCTGCATGACCCATGGGCATGTATCTTCAAATATCTTTTTAAATGCTTTGTTCTTCCATACTATTTATAGAGCTTCCTAGGCAGCAAAAATCAATCAAACTCACTGCCATCAACTTGACTGAAACTCAGAGTGACATTATAGGAGAGACCGAGAGCTGTTCTACAGGGCTTCCAAGGATGCAAACTTTCCCCAAAGCTGGCATGAACACATCATTTTCCCACATTAGGTTGCAAACAATGACCTTTTGTTTGATAGTCAAATGCTTTAATCACTGTGCCACTAGGGCTTCTTACTAAAGCACAGTGAACTGTCATTTTCATTAATGATTCAAGCCTAATATACCTTTTCATAACCTTTTCATTGAGTCACTTCTATAAGACAATACACAATATCACAATTTTATTTCATCATGGGTTACTTTTTTAAATAGCTGGCAATTCTCAAAACAATAAAACTCTCATATAGACTCATTCCTTCTCTTTCTACTCCTATTAATTGAATTAAAAGAAGACTATTCTTTAGAACTATATATAAATCTCTGAATGTTGTGTTAGAATTGTCTCTAAAATTGTCCCCTCCCTATGTTAAATAGTGTTATTAAGCTGTTATTAACATATCATACAGTTCAGTCATATAAAGTAAGGTTATGTATTCACTACAATTAACTTTGGAACCATTTATTCCTGCTGAGCCACTTAGTTTCTGATATCCATTTCCCCCACCATCTCAGCTTCCTTATAGAGAAAAAGCTTAGGAACAAGAACATAAGACAAAATGGGATCCACGAACAATGATCATATATAAAACAGAGAAACACATCACTATAAGATAAAGCAGAGACATTAAAATTTTAGAGTGAATTTTTAATGGGTCCATATCCCTCACAGCTTGAGTATAAGATCTACAAGTTAATAATTCATGTATTATAATCGAAAAAGACATACTGCTCACTTTTGAGCTCAAAGTGTTTTACCATTGACTAAATTATTGTGACTATGAATAGAGTTTCCTTGTGCCTCTTTGAAGTGATTTATTATGTCATATTAGCATAAAACAAGAATGTCTTTTACTGTGAATCAGAGAAATAGAGAAACCATAGTTCAATAAATAGATTTTGAGCTCTCATTTGACTGTCGCCCCAATATAAGAATAGTTCATTCTTGTGAAACACCCTCCCAGCATTGGCACCCATGAGAAGATTACTAAAGTGATGGGTGCCATGGCAAAGTGGGTTGAAGAGATCAGATATAGCCTGACTTCAGGAAAAATAGCAACTGATGTCTTAATGGCTTATCTCCAAGTAAGGAGATTTCTAAATTAGTAATTGGTGTAGTCCACAGAAAACCCTGTGCCTTGCAAGGGTTATAAACAATAATATCCAAGGGCAGAGGAGGGAATGACAGTACCAGTGCCTATTCTGAACACCAAGTTTTTGGGAAACTATGAAAACTAGTGAAAGTTCTAAACCCATTTGCAGGGTCCCTACTTACATTGGGCCCCAGAGTGAATGCACTCTGCCTATCAACTAGGAGCATGAAGAGTCCTGCTATTAGGCTGAGATGTCCCACTTTGTCATTTAATTTCTCTTTGGACACATTTCTATTTGTTCTATAATTGTTCTCTTTTTTTATGTGTCCAGCATATAGATTTATTATCTTCACTTTGATTTAATGTATGCATTTCACCAGCCTCTATCTTCTAGGTCACTTGAGCAATAAAGTTCAATTTTCTCTTGAAACTCTCTTTTAATCACTCTCCATTTATATATAAATATATATATGTGTGTGTGTGTGTGTACATATTTCATTTCAATGGGAAAAGCCTTTCTATGAAGGCAAAAATTGTTGTCTTTTAGGGCATTTTTATTCTTACTCCCTGCAAATGGACCTATGGGCCCTTTTAAAGTGAAGTGGTTCAGCTATTGGGACTGAACACATTTAAACAAACATGCTGCAATGTCTTGATATTCTGGTTCCTATGTTGAAGTGGGTGGGGATTAGGAACAGGATCTATTTGCCATTGCTTAGAGAGTAAGTTTTGTCCCTGTTGACATTATGATCAGAGGCAGGTCTCTGGTGCAAAATCTTATGAAAATGAACTGAATTTTAAAAGGTATTTTCCCCCTTTCTTTTTTAACAGTATATTGGATTTATGGGGAAATTGCTGCAATTAAAACAAATATATATATATATATATATATATATATATATATATGGAGATAGAGATGGGGGAAAGGAATAAAGGTGATTCAATATATAAATTTAAATATGATATACTGCCCCTTTAAAATCAATTTTCATGACTAATCTTCCTTCATTTGAGTTTTCTAAGAATAAGAACCAGCTGTCCAAACTCTTCCTGCTGTACCCCATGTTTTCTTTGAACCCTCATGAAACCATAATTAGACATTGGAGAATCGTGTTTTTGTCACTGAGAGTGCTGTTGTATACGAATACACACTACTTTAAAAGATAAGGAAAACTGTGACTTAAAAAGAAGCAGACCCTTAAAAGAAATTAAAACTAGAGAGGTCTTTTTGTTGCTGTTAAAAATCAATAATTATGCCAATATAGAACAAAATGGAAAGGTGGAACCAATTGCAGGAATCTACAATATAATCTCCTCTCTGGGACATGGGCTACAGGGAAGTGATTGAAGGGACACTTGGACAGTGTATGATATGTGAAACTAATAAAATTTATAAATTATTAAGGATTTTTGGGGGGAGGGAAGGGAAATATAGGGAGCTGATACTGGGGGCCTAAGTGGAGGGAGGATGTTTTGAGAGTGACAACAAGTGTGCAAATGTGGCCTGCATACAATTGATGTATGTATGGATTGTGAGGGGAGATGTATGAGCCCCCAATAAAATGATTTATTTAAACAAAACATAGGGGGAAAGAGATGCTTATACCAAGGGCTCAGGTAGAAAATATTTGGAAATGAATATGGCAACATGTGTACAAATATGCTGGATACAAATGATGTATTGAATGCTATAAGAGCTTAAAGACCCCCCAATAAAATCAGTGGAAGAAAAGAACAATATGAAGTAAAGGTATGTCCTCCTAAAACTCCCATTCTAATTTTGTAAGGTAACTGCTACTAAACTATTATTAAGAGTAGTACAGAATTTCTATCAGGGGTATACACAATATTTTGTTTGATTTCTTCATAAAACACTGGCTTCTCTTCAAGAATTTTAAGTCAATACTGTATGATATAAAAAGTTAAGCTGTCAGATGAGCATGTCCACTTTTCATTGTTGAACAAATATAGAACTTTTTTTTTTTGGAATCAGACAAAACTAGGTTTCAGGTGTCAGCTTCATTGATCCTGAAAAGCTCAAAGCCCAGGAAACCTGATAGTCCATTCTACTATGTCCTAGAATCACTATGAATCAGAATAAACTCAATGACTTACAAAGCAGCAGCAGCATGCTACAAGTGTTCGTACTGAGAGCATAGACACGGGACAATGAGCTCTTCCTGTCTTATGAGCAGACATATCCAGAAAATTGAGGAAAAGGAGCATATTACCAAAAAACAAATTTTCTTGGCCAGTGAACTGACACCTAAAGACAAGGAAGAACTTGGCCTAAGCGTAATATAATTATTGGTAATACGATCCATGCAATAAATAAGACCTACTTAATTCAGATTAGAATGAACACTGAACCTTTCCTTGAAATAACCCTGCTTACAGGCCAATGTATTCACTTCAATGAGGAGGCTTCAAAACACATATAAAAATTTCTGTTATCTTTTTTATCCTTTCTCAATGAACTCTTTGATGTCCCTTCATACCTGGACTTTGTGGTAACTCTCAACAAAATACTATGCAAATGAGATTCCTGTGACCTGGTAAGGGATTGGATGGCTTGTAGAGACAGAACCTTGCAAATACAATGTATAGAGTCTTAACAAGGGTCCTGTTCAATTTTGCCATAACATTAGTTTAACAATGAGCCCTTCTAGAGTTGGAAGAGGAGATTGCACTAACATCAAACAAACAAAAAGAAAAACCAGGACTGGAATATGCTTTGATCCAAGATCTCCATACTGAGAACTACATCCAGGTGACAGAGAGACGTTACAGTATCAGAAATGGCCAGATGTCATGAGAAGCAACAGCAAAGAAACCTTGACAACATAGCTCTGTTGATACTGCCAAGAATTCATTCTCCTCATCATGAATTGAGGAGATCAGACCATGCCTTTGTTACAGTTGGTTTCATTTTTTACTTTTATAGTGCTGTTGCTGAATTTAAATATAAAATAGTTGATTTCTTTCAGAGAATGTCAATGTTTTCTAAATTAAGCACAATATTAAAAATATTTAAATATGTCGATGTCAGTGTGCTTACATGATATAAAAAAGATCTGGCTGCTAAATAAATATTCAGTGAATAGGTGGAAAAAACATCACTTATTTCAATCATTTTCCTCACAGCCAGCACTTCAGGAAAAAGGAAGGAGAGAGCTTAATTTTAATTTCAAAATGAAAGTAGCTGGAAGAAGTAAAAAGACACAGGACCCTGGGTCAACAGGGATTCAAATCAAAGACTCAACTGAAGGGATCATAGTGGCTATGTGAACTGCTTTAGGGAATAATAGACACCTCAGATGGCTAAGAGACAAATCAGATGTTGACTGGAAATGTGCATGGTAGGGGAGCCATATGGAGAATCAAAGTGCTTGCCTCCCTATATCTTTGGTCTCAGCAAATCTGAATTTAAACAATGACTCTAGGGAGTGAAAACACATGCAGCTAAGCTTGTATTTTTGTGTATATGAGGATGTGTATGTAACATAAACAGGAAAAGGGCTGTCTCTCAAGTAATTTTAGTTCACTATATTGTCACACTCCATGTTAACTAAGAGAGCAACTCAAAAACCCAAGCAGGCTTTCCACAGATAGGAGTAAGGGCCTTGAAATCATTAGCTATTGTCCTAGTAGTTCTATGCCAAAGAAATAGACAAACAAACAACAATTTACCAAAAAATTGTTTTCATCAAGGGTTCATAAGGGAGAGGGGGGAGGGAGGGAGAAATGAAGAGTTGATAGCAAAGACTTAGTAGAACGCAAATATTTTGAGAATGATGAGGGCAACGAATGTACAAAATGATTAAAAACAAAACTTGTTTTCTTAATAGCTAAATTTATAATAACTGAAATGTAAAACACACACCAAAATATTCATTACTTAAAAAAAGTTGCAGTATATGCATACAATGAGTTACTCTCAAACTCAAACTTGCTGTCGTCAAGTCAATTCTGATTCACCATTACGCTGTAAGGCAAAGCAGAATTAACCTTATGGATTCCCAAGACAAAATATTCTTAGAGGCAACATTGTATATAGATCACAAGCAACTTTAAATGAGAGAAAAAAACATCATATTAGAATAAGTGGATTTTCTAGTATTTAAGTACAATTTATTTATATTTAAGAAAGAAACATTGTGGGATATATGTGACATATAATTCTGGAGAATACTTGAAATTTTAGTCTTGAGAAGTGATGACTTTTACTCTTCTAAGTCAAGGATATTGAGGTGATTGAGAAGGTTTGTTTAATTGCTTTAGACTGTATTATTTGAAATTATCAATGTCAAACTAGATCTTTTCAAAATAAGGATGGATGGTAAAAATATGGATATCAGATAATTTATAGAGAGAAATTCAGTATCTCCATTTTGGAAGCTAGATAGTCAAATCAATGAGATGGTGGACCATGTTCCTCCTGAAGTCTGTCTGGAGAGACTTTACTTGTTTTTCTTATGTGCTGGAACCACAGGTAGTCCTTGCTTGCATTTGCAAAATAATTACATCTTCACTTGGTTGTGCTTCCTTTTGTCTATTTCTCTTTCATGAAGAAAACATCCATATTGGATTAGTACTCCTCTACGCTACCATGTCCTCATGTTAACCCAACAGATAACTTTTCCCAATGACCTTATTTCTAAATAAGATTATGGTCACATTGTCTATGGTATCAGGTATCAGGCATCTAAGACTCAGAGCAAAACCATATCCAAGGTGAATGGGAAAGAGGTCAAGGAGTGGAGATTCAATGACCATCCCTAGACAATTGGTCATCCCCTCACAGAAGAGACACAGGGAAGAGATAAGCCAGTCAGGGTGCAGTATAGCACCAACAAAACATAAACACTTTTCTCCAGTTTTTTGTTGCTTCCTTCACCCCACGGCAATGACCTCAATTCTACCTTCCAAACAGATTAGGGCACACTCACTGCTATAGATAAGAGCCAGCAACACAGGGAGTCTAGGATAGATAAACCCCCTGGGCCAACAATGAGAAAAGAGATACCAGGAAGCTTAGGGAAGGTGGGGGGGAGGGGAAATCTGTCACAAGGATGAACCTAGAACCCAGGGGGATGAATAATGAAAAAGCAGGTAAGGGGTGATGAAGAACAATATAAGCTATGAAAATAATAATCTACAACTTATCAAGGGTGCGAGGGAGGGCGGGAAAGGATGGAGAAATTAATGGAAAACTGATATCAAGGGCTCAAGTGGGAAGAGAATGTTTTGAATATGATGATGGCAGCATATGTGCAAATATGCTTGACACAATGTAAAAAAAGTTTTGATTACAATAAGAGATGAAAGAGGCCCCAATAAAAGTATTTGATAATAATAAATACGGGTGATATTAAAGCTTTCGAAGGATCTTAGGAAACTAAAATTATCACATAAAGTTTGTGGAGGCATAAAAGATTAAAATCTAATTGGAAAACAGTCTGGTCTGACAATCACTTATAAAGTTTATTATCAACTCAACGTATTTATTTCATGCAAAGACAAAAAACATATCTACCTAAAGAGTTGTCTTTTAGTAGTCACATGTATACTAACCAAAATTTGAAAACAACTTATATTCATCACTAAAAATAAGATTTGAAGAGCTTAACTATTTGAAATAAATTCCATTATATTTAAAACTCCTACCTTTCACACACATTTTGGGGTTATGCTATATGCATACAATAAAATAGAAAAAATACTGTTATAGGCCATATCGTGTATAGATCACAAAAGCACTTTACTGAATGAAAAAGTCATCAAACTTAACTTATAGAATATATTAATTTCTGGCTGAGCCCTGGTGGCATAGTGCTTGTGCGCGGGATTGCAGCCCACTGAGATAGGGTTCAATTCCAGCAGCGACTCCAGAGGAGCAAAGGCTGGGCCTCCTATCCCACCACCAGAGGGCAGTGATGCCCCCAAGTTAAACAAACAAACAGAACAAGAATATATTAATTTCTTGCATGCAAACACACATTATTATAGTTTAAGACATGCACATATGCCTTCATGATATATGCAATGCACATCTTTTCAAACATGCACATTTTGGCTTTGCTATTAATTAGAAATAGTGCGATAGTATTGTCAGTCCAGAAAGCCAATATTCATTTATCATTTATTAATTAAGGACCTGTTATGCATTAGACTTGTTTCTAACTTGTCTACTAGTCACTATGGGCCAAGCAGAAACACATACACAAATATACAGCTGTATGATTTTTTAATTGACATAGCACACTTATGAAAATATCTCAAGGGGGAAGGTCATGGTTAGAAAACAAGAAACATGGCATGTGTGTGATATTTTAGTAATATGATAGCCCTGCATACCTTTAGCAGTGATCTATGCTAAAATAAAATTAAAAGTAGGTGCTACAATTTTTTTGCTACAATGTTTTGCAAAAATCAATTATGAGCAATAAAGAAGTCCACATAAATGGGTGAATTGGCAGAAATTGTAGGTAGTGTGCTCAGGAAAGTGTTCTCTAGGGAAATGATATGTGCCTCGAAATCTGAGAGTTCAAACAGAGAAATATCTGGGATAAAATATTTTCAACTAAAGCGAAATGCAAGCATGAAAGGATCTCTTAGTGTATGATATTATGTTTATGTCAATATAAACAATACTCATAATGGTTTTCAGGGTCAGTTAATAAAGTCTGAAATTAAGTTCATTTCAATATTAAGATTTTAAAATGTGAGAGTGCATCAATACTAACATCAATTTCTTTTGAAACACTGTTTCTGACCTTGAAAATCTCATTGATTTTTTTTTCATGTTATTACTTTTGGATTAACTCAATATCATATCTATGAGTCTTAGGGCCTTCTAGCAAAGTTATAAAATGACCTTGATTTATATGCTTTGAGAAAATTGTCTTTATAGAAGATATGTGAATTTTTTCTTTCTCTCTGTCTCCTGTGAAAGGGACTACCACCAACAGACACCTTGCACTTGAAATAATCACACAAGGTTTATGTTTAAAAGCAAATTTATATTATTTGAAATATAATGCTGGAAATAAGCCACGCTGTTTTTATTCATCATCTTTCCTTAATAATTTTAAAAGTTCACTAACTACCTAATATTTGTCAGTTTCTGTGCAACTCACCTTACTTTTAGAAAGAATTTAAGTTTCATGTGTGTATACATGCATAAGTACAAATATAACTATTATATAATTATATTTTATAGGAACACACATTTATGGATGTACTTGCTTTTGGTCACTAACCATTGAAAGACACATTTGATACATATCAAATCTGGATTGGTATGTACAGCTATACACAGTTAACAAAACATTCTTATCACCTTCAATGTATTCTCCATTATTCTTAGTACATTTGTCAAATCTGTGATACCATCCTCGGAAACCTTTTTCTAACTCATCTATTTGGATGGCTGACAGCACCTCTCTCGTTTTTTTCTTCACCTCTTCTATGACATCAGTTCGCTGTTCTTCCATGCCCCTCATTTCTGGAAACAAGAAGTCACACAGAGTGCGGTCAGCCAAGTAAGGTGTGTGGGGGCAAGAGTGCCATAATGCTTTTAGCCAAAGAAGGGTGCAGAGGTGACTGCATGAAAAAGTGCATCGTTGTGGTGTCAAATCCCCTGTCTACCACATATTATATATTTTTTTCTTGGCACACACTGTTACACAATATTTTCAGAACCTCTAAATAGAAAGCCTGATTAAGTGTCTGATCTAGTGGAATGAACTCCACATGCACTGAGTTGACATTTGTATCCATCTAGGAAGTTTTCAGACATCCACAATGCAGTTTGGCATCAGTCTACATTTCACCTTTTTTGAAATGAGAAAACCACACGTTTACTTGAGTTTTTCCCATAGCATTGTCCTCGTAAGCTGTCTTCAGCATCACCACAGTTTCTGCGGCATTTTGCTCAGAGCAGGAAACATTTCACAGCTGTATGTGGTTCTTTTAAGTTGGCCATCACATAAAGTGAGGTTTGAGCAAAATGCTTTCACAGAAAAATTTACTGTGACCAGGGAGAAACTTCCCATATGATGCCACTGGGTAGACTAACAGTGTGAGTTGCTAGATGCTTGTTGAACAGGAAAATTGTGCTCTAGGAAAGCTCTGCTCTGCCCAGAGCAGTTCCAGGATTATTTGGGTATCCTTCTTATATCCATACATATTTTACACATAAGAAACTGAAAAAATGCTATTAAATAAATAACTTTTGAACAAAGAATAGCTGATTTTAAGATGTGGCTCTGAAATTCAAACTAGTTTTATGCCAAAGCACAGAATCTACTTGGGGACCTAAAAGTTGTATTAATGTGGGCAAAACACAAAGTGTAAGACTGATGTGTCAATAAAACTTCTGCTATTTACTCACCAATTGTAGGAAAATTGGCATGTATTTAGAAAGGATTTTGAAGAATTTTTAATTTTTCCCCACTACCGCCCGCTGCTTAAGAATTTTTAATTTTAATATTATATATCTAGGTATATACACATGCAACAGTATATACATCCATAAGCACTGAGAACTGCATTTATGAGTATGGGAATATAATATGAAAATGTTAGGTATCATTTTAGAAAAACTCAAACTAGGAAGACACTTGAAATTGTGTTTACCTGAAATTCAAGCTCTAAATTTTAAATGGATTCCTTTTAAACATAGGCTAAGGACTATGCTTTAGTAGTGTTTCAATAAACATCAAGGATTATACACATTCCTCTTAAGTAACTGAACATTTAAATAAAGCTAGAGAATATGAGTGCCTTTCAATAAGCTATTATAGAATGGCAATATATAATTGCAGGAAATTCAACTTCTCAGATGGTTGAATTAAAGTTGAATTAAAAGTTAAAACTGGATGAGCCCTGGTGGCGTACTGCTTGTGTGCGGGACTGCGGACCACAAGGTTGATGGTTCAAATCCAGCAACAGCTGTCCACGAGCAAGGCTGGGCTTTCTACTCCCACCAGGACAGTGATGCCACACACACACACACACACACAACACATCAAAAACAAAAGTTAGAACTAATGTGGAGCAAAGAAAATTTACAATAGGTAAGGAAAGAAGGGGCATTAAAGCATGTCTCATCCACAAAGAAAATATTCATCTAAAAAGAAGGTCATGGTAATAGCAATGGCCATTATACATTCCTGAATTAGATAAAAATTATGTCATATCATGTTCTAAATTCTTTAGACAAGTTAGTCAATTTAATCCTTCTAATTAGTGAATTTCTATAGATGTGAAATCTAAATATCACAAAAGTCAGCGAATGTGCTCAAATTTCTACTGAAACATGGTAGAAATGACTTCAGAATGTGTACTTTTAGCTAGTATGCGTGGGCTTTTCAAATCTGACTCCAAATTTCACATTTGGGATCTAAATAAAGTTTTCCATCTGAAACCAATCTTTATAATGTGCAGCTTCCTCATTTATCTAAATAAGTCAAATATTAAATGCAATGCAACTATGTCATCTTGATAATTATGTTATATAGTGATAATAATGTTCACAGGTAAGAAATACCCCAGTTTAAAACCTAAAAGCATGGATCCTGTGGCGGTCATGTATTTGAGATGTCAAATTTCATGATTGAGGTGTAGGGGTGGATTCTAGACTGTTAATCTGGAGATAGCCATTGAGTAGTCAGTGAGGCCTCTGGGTGGGCATGGCTTCCTCCTGAGACTTCTGGGAAATCTCGCAATATTTCCCTCGTGGAGATGAGAGGCCATATCCCCAGTTGTTGGGAGTCAGTCTCCAAGATGGCGGTCTACTAAGAAGACAAGATGGCAGTGTCCGAGGAGCTGGAGGAGCCAGAGAAGTCACACGGACTTACCCTGATGGAACCAGATCTCTGAAGCTGGGGAAGCCACGTGGAGCCCTACCAGCGCTGAGTTGTTTCTACCACCATGGAATGCTGTTGATGGACCCTGAGCCTTGGAAATGAGGAGCCATGGGGAAACCTCTACCAGGACCAGGATTCTGCACCCACTGGCCTGTGACTTTGTGAGTCAGGAGACTTTATAGAATTGTATCAGGCATATGAGCTAATATTGGACTTATGACTTTGAACTGGACTGGGTTGGAATGCTTTTTCAATGTCCCATTCCTCTTGTATATAAATCTTTCCCTTATATCCATATGCGTATCTATGAATTTGTTTCTCCAGTCTACCTGGACTAACACAGATTCTTTGTAAGGATACTTGATACAGAGAAAGAGACAAATGAGAATGTATGGAACTACATAACCTATAGCATACAGAAAAATTAGTCACAATGAAGTCTTGGTGGAGAAAGAGAAGAATCCGTGTGCACCAAAGTTCTAGTCAAAGCTTCTGTGTGGCCCTGGCTAATATCTCTGGCCTTTGAATGCAGTTAATTGCTATGTGTGTGGATTTGGATTTATTTTCAATATATTGTCTTTTTATTTAAAAACAAAATAAATATACAAAAACTGCTTTGTCCTGGCTCAGTCAATATTTATTTATATCATACTGTCTAGAGTGACCAATACAATTTTGTTTCTATTACATCTTCCTTTTTGTGTGAGCAAAATAACCCAGGGTTCATAAATTTTTACAATTTGAACGCAGGTCAGAATGCAATGCCTGAAAAATTATAGATATGACTGGTGTGTTAGTCCAGGTAGGCTAGAGGAACAAATTTCAAAGACACACATATAGCTACAAGGAAAAGGTTTATATATAAGAGAAATAGGACATTAAGAAAGCATCCCAATCCAGTCCAGTACAAAGTCATAAGTCTGATATTAGCCCATACGCCCAATATCAGTCTACAAAGTCTCCTTTCCAACTCATGAAGTCACAGGTCAGTGGGTGCAGAGTCTCCCCATGGCTCCTCACTTCCAGGGCTCAGTGTCCATCAACAGCATGCCGCTCCAGCTTCAGAGGTCTGACTCCATCATGGCAAGGCCGTGTGGTCTCTCTGATGGCTCCTATAGCTTCTCAGATGCTACCAGCTTGTCTTTTCCGTGATTCATCATCTCTGAGACTAACTCCCAACAACTGGGGGAGATAGCTTCTCATCTTCACGAGGGAAATATCACAAGATTTCCAAGAAGTCTCAGGAGAAATCCATGCCCACATAGAGGCCTCACTGGCTACTCAGTGGCTTTCTCCAGATTAACAGGCTAGACTCCACCCCCACATTTCAGTCATAAAATTAACAGAAGCACATGACTGCCACAACTGGTGTTTATTGCTTGGAGCTAAAGATTATACAAAGAAAACTATGAAACACATCCAAAAAAGACGTTCAAAAAGTGGAAGAATGTTGCATGCTCATGAGTAGCAGGCTTCATATCTTGAATATTTCAATATCACCCAAGGCAATCTGTAAATACAATATAATTTGAATTAATTCTGAACTCACTGTCAGTGTTTCTGTCCTCAGTTGTCTTAGGTAGGATCATACACATTCCACAATGACTGTGCATGCTTATCAGCAGTGTCTAAGATTTCCAGTCTCTTCTCTAGCATGTGTTGTTCTCTATTTTTGTTTGTTTTGTAAGTGGGGCTATCTTTGTGGATATAGATAAATATAGATATAGATAATAAAGATATAGATAAGTTCTCCTATGTCTTATTTTCATCTCTGAATGGCTAGTGTTCATGAACATTCTGTCTGGTGAATTCTAAGTTCATCTCTTTTACCCACCTTTTAATTAATTTATTTTGTCTAATTGAAGTATTGTGGAATTACATAGATTTTAGTTATTAGAGTCTTTTCTATTGTGTCATTGCTGGGGCTCTTGTTTAACTCTTTTAATGAAGCCTTTTGATACGTATCTTTTATTTTTAACAAGTTCTAGGCATATATTTTGTCTTTCCTTTGGTCAGCATGAATTATTTTCAAGAAATGCTGTTGGATTGCCTTGGCCAGGATTTTGTAGATTATTTTTGTCTCTTATTGTGAAGGATAAGTGTTGGCCATGTGCAGTCTTTGTGGGGATTGGCTGGTTTGGGTACCAGCATTATGCTAGTTCATAGAAAAAGTTGAGAAGTTTGCCATCCCTTTCTATATTCTAGAATAATCTGTATAGAATTGGTGACAGCTCTTCATTGAATATTTAGTTTCCCCTATGACATAGACTGGCCATGTACTTTCCTTAGTGGTAAGTAACTTGATGACCTTTCAATATACAGTGCAGCAAATCAGATACAATCTTAGGTATTAAACCATATGCTAACAACTGTACTTAAGTGCGTCAAAACTGACAAGTTAAGTATCACCAATTTTTAGACTTTGTATTTTCATTCTCTTAATGACAAGAAAGGGTGTTAAAATGAGTGGGGGAGCTGATCCAAGTAAGATGAGAAAAAAATGTATCACTTTCATACAGAATGGAAGATTTTGACACTATAAACCAACATTCAGCTAAAGTCCAGCACACATGAACAGTTTCTGTAACTTACTTACAGAAGAAAAGTTCCCAAACTTGAGAAAATGTGCTACTTCTTTGACTGCATTGTTCAACTTTACTTATTTATGTGAGTCAGCCTTTTCACACATCAAGATCATTAAGTCCAAGTACTGTTCCATCATGACTGATGATCATTTGGAAGCGTGCTTGAGACTGGCTGTCAGTAGCTACTGTCAAGACTATGCATCCCTGGCTCATTCCATTCAGTGCAAGCCATCAGAATAAGCTCAGGTCATGACAAAATGTACATAGTTAGTTATGTTGTGTTGTGCAATATGCACTCATACAGTTATGCAAGGTACATAAGCATGCATTGCACTTATAAAAAATTATCAATGCATTTATGAAAAATGTCATAAATAAATACACATAAATATATGTTTTGCATTTTTGTAGTTGGTAGATCATTTTGAATTCATCATTTTATAAGTAGCTCATATGCTGAAAATGTATGTGCACCCCTGTTATAGATAATAAAATTTGGTAGGTTGCAGTCTTTAGTAGTAGTACACTGTTATTCTTTTCTTTCATTAGATTTCTATTAGATATTGTCATTTCAATATCTAATTCTAGATATTTGCTGTTTCTCATTTTTCTTTCCTTTTTTTAAGCTTTACAGCAGTTTGTCAACTGCCTTATCCTTTCAGGAGCCAACTTCTTGCCTTGTTGATTGTATCTATTGTTTTCCAATTTGTTTATTCTGCTCAAATCTTTACAATTTCCTTTCATATGTTGTTGGAACATTTATGCTGTTGCCCTTGTTCTCCTTGTTGGAGGTGTATTACAATGCTCAAATCTTCAGGGATGCAGGGGCACACAGAAATAAGAAATGAGTCAATGAGGAATACAGGATAAAGAAGAATGTAAAACAAAAGAAGTAAGAAATGAACCTGAACTTGGGGTGGAGACTCCTGGTTCTTTGATAGGTTTGGTATGTGGGAGAGCGAGGCAAGGCACTCGGCGAGGAGCAGAGACATTGGAATGAGAAATGTCAGTTGTTGCTTGGGAAGCAAGGATGTCTGGGCCAAGCTGCCCACAGAGTGTACCATCCACTCACAGCATCCTCCCAGGGACTAGCCAGGGAGTGGTTTGGCACCTAAGAAGGTAGGGTAGGAAGAGTGCCCTGAAGTGGCGAGGACCTCTGATCTACAGTGAAGAAGAGTAAGAAACTTCACTGATTTCTGACTTGAAGAAAAAAACAACACAGTAGTGGACCTTGGTGTATTCAACTTTTATGTGCTCTTCCTGACTTTCATAGAGAAGAAGGTTCCTTTCTGTTTTGACCTCTCTGATATTTGCTGAGGAAATCCCCCTGTGCTTGTTATCTGGTGGCCATATTCCCCAGGGTGTCTCCCCTACTTTATTTAATCGTTTATTTCATTAATACTCTCATGATTTATATTATACTGCCTGGTTTAGTTTCCTAAGGCTGCTATAACAAAGTAAAATAAAGCATTTGGTTTTACAACTGAAATTGTTTTGTTCAGAACACTTTAGCCTATAAAGCCAAATAAAGTATCCTCTATACTAACTTCTTTTGAGCGTTGAGAAAAAAGCATCTTTCTAATTTTCTGGTGGTTTTCAGAAATCCTTGCCAGTTTTGCCTAAGAGCTGCATGATCTCCATTGTTATTGATCATTGTTTTTCTCTTTTACTTTCCCCGTTTGTTATCCTTTATCAGAAGACTCAACTCTGAAGAGAATTGAAATTCTATTCCAGTAAGGACTCATGTTCACCTTCAAAATCCTTCTTTCATTCAGGTGTATATTCAAAGATATGAATGTTCAAGACTTCCACATTTACCTTTTGGGTGAGACAATTCCATACAGTCCAACTTATCTTCTGAACCCTTAAAATCCTCTTCCTTTTAACATACAGCATGGTTTCATTCTATTGTTACAAATACCTGAAATCACCCCTGCATCAACACAAGATCCAAAATCTCATGCCTTTAAATCATTTCAATCAGATTTGGATGATATTAGGGTTATGTTATATTTCTGGGAAAAAAATTTTAGTGGGGCCTGTGGGAGCTCGAATGCAATTTACCTGCTTCTAACTATAATGGTAGAATAGGCAAAAGATGGAGTCCATGACCATTGTAGGCATTTGGGGATGACTTGAGTTTAAAGAAGAGATTATGGAAACTAAGAAATATGAGATCTATTAGGGAAAGCATTAGTATATCTTACAACTTGAAAATAAGATTTTGTTCCCTGACACCACCTGTTTTTGATATCTCATACATCTTATTTGTTATTAACATGGTGTTACACATATGATGAAATTAGATCAAGCAATCAAGATTCTAGTTTATTCTCATCCTTAACACCATAGTCAATTGGGTTTTACCACCTTCTTCAATTAGATTAAGTTATCCAAATTGTTTATTTGGGGTTTCCCTGATATATTCACAGTAATTACCAAATAAACAATGTTATCTCTTTTAATTTAAGTGATTTTTCTTATTAATGGTTATCCTTTTGGAAATGAATTTATGGACCTAGTTACTCTGTGAAGGTATTGAAATATTGTGCTCATTATCCATCAGAAAATAGTACTACTACCCAGTCAAACAATCTGTGATTTTGAAAAACGGATTTGCCTAACACATTATTCTATGTTTAATCTGGACACAAGACTTTATAAGTGATGAAAGTAAATTACTTTAAAGACTAGAGGGAGCCATGGTGGCATACACATTGGGCTTCCGACTGTAAGGTCAGTAGTTCAAAACCACTAGCTTTTCTGTGAGATAAAAATGAGCTTTTGTATTCCTTAAAGAGTTTTAGTCTCACAAAGCCACAGGGGAAGTCCTACCATTTTCTAGTGGGTCACTGTAAGTTGAAAATTGACTTAATAGAAGTCAGTGAGTTAATGATAAAAGTCACTCTCCTTTTCTACCTGTGGGTGGAAGTAGTGCATTTGTTTTGAATTACAAATTTCCTGCCTCACACATGGGCATTTATTCAAGATTTTTTCTCCAACAAAAATCTGTTGTTTTTTATTGAAATGACGTATTGCAATGAAATGGATTGTTTCTGCCCTAATATAATCTGAAAAAATTCAACTGAGTTTAGGATATTTAGACAACATGTAAGTTCATTTGCAACCTTCTGTTTGTTCATGCTTTGGTTTTCTTGTTTGTTTATATTCTGTAATAGGTAGTTATAGATCTTATCTTCTGACCCATAACACTCCATGTTTGATTCTGGCTTTGTTAACTCTTGTTAATCATATTCCATTGTGACACTATCTTGTAATTTCTTCCATTCATTGAATGGCATATGTACTTAAATTAGGGGTCATAACCAAACAAATGTATCTTGGAAATAGTACAGTCAGAGTATATACTCAGAACAGTATATACAAGACTTTTCTCTGATGTACTTTATCAGGATACCTTATCAGGAGAGAATGATCCCTGAAAAAAAGCATGCTGCTTGATAGAGTAGGGCAGCAGAGTGGTAGATCCATGGTGAAATGGAAGGAGCCACTAACTGTAACAATGGGCTCCAGCATCACAACTGTGAGCCTGGCATGGGACCAGGTAGAGCTTTCCTCTGTTGTTCACAGGGATGCTGTGCATAGAAACTGACTTAATGATAACAACAGAAGCAACAGCCATATTAAAGCAAAGTAGACAAGCATTTTGTATCTTTTCCCTAATAGGGTACTGTCTAAAATGATCACAAAACATACTGAAACTTTAGACCATTATGGAGTATTATACTATGCCTTGGCAAAGCATATTAAAATTTAAAACTTCTCAGGGTGCATTTCAAGGAAACACTTTGAATTATACATCTGGCAGACAAGGTATTTCATTTGAAAAGAGGAGTGACAAAGAATGACTTGTAGGTACGTTTGAGTGGGCTCGGACGTTCAGAAACCCCGTGCCCAGCAGAAGGAAGCACTTCCCAGGGTTGTGTCCGCCTCACAGTTGTTCTAATACTTGAGGCCATCTTCTCAGTCACTCATGTCATCCACCTCGTCAAGGGTCTTTCTCGCTTTCATCCCCCCTCCCCCCAATTTAACAAACATGATGCCCTTCTCTAGGGATGGCCTCTCCTGACAACATGTCCAACATACTTGAGATGAAGTCTCACCATCTTTCTTCCAAGGGGCATTTTCGGTGTGTTTCTTTCACAAACGGATGTGGTTGTTCTTTTATTTTATTAAAAAATAAATGAGCTTTCAAATTCTCAGCATCTGTAAGCATTTTTGTAATAATAATTAGGAAGAAAACTACCAGTAGTAACATATTGAGAGGTACTCCAGCGTTTAAACAGCAACGTCCTGTAACTTAACTGAATTCTGAATGAGCCTAACGGCTTCTAATGATGTTGAATTTTACAAATGAATCTGGGCAAGAAAATCTTCTGTTTGATGGGCCAATTTATGCCCAACAAGGACTGCAAGGTCAGCAGTTTGAAATCACCAGTTGCTTCCAGGGAGAAAGAGTGAGCTTTCTAATCCTAAAGAACTTTAGTCCCAGAAACCCACAGGGGCAGAGCTACACTGTCCTGTTGAGTTTGCATCAACTTGATGGCAGTGGGGTTAGCTTTGCTTTTGTTTGATCTTTTTGTTGTTGTTTGAGAGTGAAGGAGAATGATTTAGTGGAATTAAAAGAAATCTTGTAGAAGTTACAGCAGTGGATTTGTATGCCCATAAAGAACACCTTATTAGTATTAGACTGCTTGTATCCCAGGAGTATAACACTAGTATAGCAGTGCTACTTGCCTTTCTTTCACCAAGGAGAAGATATGCAATAAATACATTATACTCATGTCCATTCTGAGTCAGACCCTGAATTATAGTTTCTTCTATAATGACATATTGCTAGTAAATCAACTTTGGTTTGTGAGTTGTGACAATTTGCATATTCAATAAGGAAGATGGGCTTAAAAATTAGAATTATAAGATTAACACTGCAGTTAATTCATATACGTTCTGAATGATTTGTGTGGATGTATGTCAATGTTGAGAGCAATGGTTCTCAACTTTCCTATTGCTGCAACCCTTCAATTACAGTTCCTCATGTGGTCGTGACCCCCAACCATAAATTTGTTTTCATTACTCCTTCATAACTGTTAATTTGCTACTGCTATGAATCATAATGTTGATATCTGATGTGCAGGATGTATTTTCAGTGTTACAAATTGAACATATTTAATGCATAGTGATTAACCACAAAAGAATATGTAATATATTGTGAAATATTTATTTCTAATTACAAATACTTGAAATTTTGTCTTGAATCGTGGTGCAGCATGGGTAGCAATCTTAATATAACAGCAGTGAACTACATTGCTACATTTTGTGACAGTATGTGTAAAAAGCAAATATCAGTGTGAAGGTTGGGATAGCTTCTTTCACCAGATCAGAAGTTCTTGAGGCAGACTTTGAAAGAGCATAATGAAGATCATCTTCCCACACAAGTCTACTTCTGTATTTAGACTTGATAATCAAGAAGATGTAAAACCCTGTTTCACAAAGGCATGTCGTTGGAAATGGAAGAAGAAGGCACAGCATAGTCTCAGACAGAATAGGATATTACTGCAAACACTTGATCCAAAATTTTGTAACTGGCATTAGAGAAATCAGTTCTTGTTGCATCACTGTTAAAAATTCCAATGAACTTCTCTTGGGCTGTCTTAGGGACATCTTCAACTCTGTGAATGGGCTTCTGGCCAAATGCAAATGGGGTGTCAAAGAGATTTGTAAAGTATGATGAAATTTCATATGCAAGCATGTGCAAGTGTTCTTTCACAGAAATTATCATCATAATCCTTTTTCCTGGTTCAATGTCATGTTCCTCAAAGAGAGTAGATAAGGTAGGCAACATGTAAATTTTATTTTCATCCATTTTTTTTTTTGGCAAAACTGAAGTTTCATTTAGAATGATTGGATCTTTTCAGACAAATTGAGGCATGTAACAATTGGACCTTGCAGTGATCAATTTAATTCATTCAAGATGCCCAAGATGTCAACAAAGTAAGCTATTTTTTACAGTTCACTTTTATCACTGAAAAGTGCTTTGGACTGCCATCTTGCTTTCTGATGAAAATGCATTTTGAGTTCATCATGAAGCTCAAAAATCACATTTTAAAACTTGTGCTCTTGAAAACCATCTCACTTCGGTGTGAAACAGAGCACTATTCAGTGAATCCAAATCATGGCATGTAGGGAGACCTGTCTAGAGACAGAGGTGCAGTGTCTCAATTCTTAAGACCATCAGAAATATGTAAGACCATCAGAAATATATTTTCTGATGGTCTCAGGTGACCCCTGTAAAAGGGTCATTTGACCTCCCAAGAGTCGCAGCACACAGGTTGAGAGAACTGCTGGTCTATAGACACAAATTGAACAGTTAGTTCACCACATGTAGTTTATTCCATAGCACAGGTTTTGTCCTTTTAAGTGATTAATTATGATCTATAAACAAAGACATATTTTAGGGATAAAAAACTGATGTACTGAATGGAGTTAATCTGAACACTTTCTAAAATTTTTCCTCTCTAAACAGATGGCATTGAAAATAACAAAGGTAATATTTAGTAAATATTGAAATATTGTAATGTATCTACAGCCCATCCACTTTGTTTATTATATTTTATTGCTGATTTCCATCTCTGAACACCGAGCTAAAGAGCACAGATGATTGTTTTTAGCACATCGTGAGCTTGAAAAGCAAGCTTTATGGGGAGATAAGATTTCCTTTTGCTCCCATTTTACATATCATGGGTCAATCCCCAAAGAGTAGATTATTTCTGCCAAAGTAAAAAGAAGCTTAATCTGATGCTAGAGTAGAAATGAGACATGAGAGAGAAAAGATGATTACATGCTTTCTGTTCCCAAGGATTGAAGAAAGAATGTTAAATAAATAAGGAAGTTTGGGGTTTGGGCTTTTTCCTCTTTCTGTGAAAGATTGCAAAAGAGAAGGGGTTTTATATAGCCCCTGCAGGCATGAGAAGGCTGAAGGTAGAGGCCATTCTGCTGAATCCCCTCTCAGTGATGACTCTGGAAGACAACAACTTTTGGCAAAGTCACTCAGAGCCCCCTTGTTCACCATGTGATGAGCTAATGCAGACTGGCAGAACTGTCTTCTCCTCTCCATGTCCGGCAGTGTGTCCAGATGTTCTCATACAACATGTGGGGGTAAAGAGGTCTTCAATGGGGACTTTCTCATAGGGACAACTTCAGCCATTAGAGTAAGTATTTGGGGAGCTGAGAACTGCAGAAAGTTTTACTTCTATCCTGAGGTTAAATATGTGTGGTCTTCAAGGTCTGACTCAGGTGCGAAAACAGAATTTGCCAGTTTTCTAACAAAATAATTTCTTAGAGATAAAAATTAATTTTAATCATTTAATTCTGTGTGGTTACATTGGTAATATATATCATAGTTGTTGGTCATTGTTGAATTGCTTCTAAACCATGGTGGTGCCAGACATTTATGCAGAGAAGCACAGCTCCATACTGTGTTGAAAGCTGTGACCGTTGGCAGTTGATCACCAGGACTGCCTTCTGCAGCACCTCTGAGTTCAAACTACCAAGGCTTTGGGTAGTTGTTGAATACGTAATGATTTATGCTAAGTTTATACTTCCTACGTACTTCATTTGTATCATATCACATAGAGATGTGTGTATAATTCTTTATATCACAATGTTACAATTTATAGCTCAGATGTGACTTCAATAACCAAGCAGAAAATAAGAAGGAAAGAAAACACATTCAATAAACTAGTTTAAAAATAAAGAAACATGCCACAAAATATGAGCACCAGTACATAAGAAATAGCTATTATTTTAGTAATGCATTGTCAATATTATCATTGATTAAAATGGCAGAGTAAGGATTTTGTTTTTCTATGGTTAAATGTTACCTATGTTGGACTTAATTTTTTGAAGACCCTAAAAAGGGAAAGAGGATAATGACCACTTATTTTAAAATTCAAATAAATAAATAAATAAATAAATAAAATTCAGAAATGAAACTTGCATAAGAATGACAAATTTTGAAATCAGGTCAAGGAAGTGACTTTATAATCCAAATTGCAAACATCAAAATAATTGTTGACTGTAAAATATAGAGTACTAGCCCCCCATGACTCTGAATAACGATGAACTCTACCAGATGCACTTCTGTCGAGTGACCCCAATTCTAGCAGCTCTATGGGATAGAGACTTGCCTCAGAGGATGTTCAAGGCTCTCCATCTTTACAAAAGCCAGCTGCCACATCATCCTCCCAGCAAGTGACAGGTAGGTTTGAACACTGACCTTTTGGATAGCAGACAAACACGTTAACATGAGCACTTCTTGAGTTATTCTAGAGCAAAGAATGTGCATTGGGTGATATATCCTTAAGGGTCCTTTTCTAGTGATCTTTGTAATATTATTTAGTCTTTCTATAATGATAAAGTTTGAGAATATTATAAATTTTCTAATGTAAGTTATATGTGTTTCATAATTTTACAATTATTTCCTTATAGAAATTTATTGGATCACATGTTTCATATGCTTTCTCAGTCATTCAGATATTTTACACATATGCACAAAGGTTTTGAATATGGCTAATGTTGTTAGCAAAAATATTAGTACTTATTATTTGAATGTGGGGTCATGTGACCTTTTCTCACAATTTCCACTATAGAAGTCAAATAGTTGGTTAGCTGTTTTAATATATGAGGAAATTCTTGAGATGAATTATTTTTTAAAGGAGATATTTTTTTTCTCACAACTCATTGTAACATCTTTCTTGGCAGGGGGAAATCATTCTAAAATATATCAGTCTATGTTAACTCACATAGTAATGATTCCATGTAAAATTTTTAAATAACTGATATCATTTCTAAAATGAACAATTTATGGCTTCAGCTGTTTGTATCAATCCACCAAGCAACATAAGACCTTTGTGTAAAGCAACATTGCAAACAAAATAGCTGTTTGGTTAAATGAGAAGCCATAAAAGAAACCTTTATTTCATGGAAGATGGATTTTGGCATACAGTGTTTTGTTATTTATTCATAGCTCAAAACTAAGCATTTGTAGCATCAACAAATCTGATTATCTGCTCCTTTAAGCATGAACTAATGCTTTCTCAACAAGCAACATGGATATAGGATAAATCAGAAGCGACAAACCCTATACAAGATGAGTCAATTGTGATATATAGATGTCCCGTAGTCAAGCACGATCAAATAATCAATTGTTAAATTTAGTTCATTTAAAGAATTTAAGATGAGTTTTTTTTTTAACTGCTTAGTTTAAAAAAAAACGGGGGGGGGAACGTCTGTACTCACTCATTATCACTTTCATGTATGAAAATTGTGGAGGGACTCTTCCAGGAAGACTTCAAGCCTGTGCTGTTTTTGAAACAATAATTCTCATGCCTAGTCTTCTTTAAAATGAGGGTGTCTTGGCAGCTTGAGTGGTCAGAGTGAGAGAAAGAATTCCTCATGGAACTATGTAATATTTCAGATAAAAATAGGACTTATGAGAAATATCCTATTCAAGAGAAGAACAGAGGGATACAAAGAATATGCCATTTCCCTCATACTCTATTTTTCAAATCGCCATTGTTTTCCTTCCTACACTCGCTTTCTGAAGTAGTGACTCAGCTTTTCTTGGCCAGAGGGTAAACCGGGCTGAGAGAAAGCGGAGGGAAAGAGCAGCGTCTCAGGAGGTCTTGAGCGAGTGCCAGTTTGCCTGTCTGATTATGCCTGAGAGATGGCCCCACGCGCCCGTCAGTAAAGGTGAGGCTGGGCGTCATGACCTCAGTCTGAATGCATGTCTTTCTCTTTGTTGTGGGACAACTTAACTACAGATGATATCACAGGCAAGGGCGAGGACGAACCTTTATGCATACACCCGCAGATTAAAAAAAAACAACAACCCAACCTGTTGTGACTAGTTTAGTTCCATTAAAAACAATATTGTCTAGACTTAATCTTACATAAAGCTATTTTTAGGCACTTGGGAAAGAGCCTCCATAAAATATGAGAAAGGAAGTTAAGATATGATTAAAATTTTTCATTTAAAAGGTGAATTTTATCTTTATATAAAAAGTTTTTAGTACTAAGCATATTTTTCTAATATGGTCACTTATTTTTCTTGTCTACTTTAACACGCATAAATGAGCAGCCACCTCACCCCTTTTCTATGTTCAAACAAATCTAAAACATTATTTTTCTGAAAAATAGGTGCTCTTACAATCCCTGGGTCACAGATGAGGAAACCAAGGATTGGAGAGGTTAAGTGTTTTGCTGAAGGTCACACAGTCATATATGGTACCCTTTAAATAGATAGTTTTCCATATTAGAGTCTTCATAATTAATTACATTATTGTACAAATTCCATTAGAAAATTCTGGAAAAGCCAAAAAGAACACTGACACACAGAGATAGAAATCAATGTCTTTGCACTTAAGCAATTATGGTTTAGAAAGGAAAAATTAATTTCCTGTATATAAAAATCACAATGTAGTCAAAGGGGTCTGCAGTTTCAGGTTGTGGTAGGATCCATGGTTTGGCCATTCACTGGGTGTCTTTAAAGGGACCGGGGAACAAATATTAGAAGAGAATGTGGCTGACAAAGAAGGGGCACTGGATACCGAAGAGGTATATGGCACACTATTCGAGAAAAGTGAATCTGTAATCATTTGGCAGTGATTTATTGTTGCTAGGTGCTCTTGCTTCTAACTCCAAACAGTCAAGCAGGCTGTCTCAGTAAAGCAGGGCTCGCCATGGCCTCCTCCTGCTCCACCTCACCATTGTTGGAGCCCATTGCTGCAACCAAGGTGTGAATGTGTTTCTGTAAATGTCTTCCTTTTAGTTCACCCTCTATTTTGCAAAGCATCATGTCATTGTATAGGTATTGGTATCTCCTGATAAAATGGTCAAAGCACGTGAGACACAATCTTGCCATTCTTTCTTCTAACATTTGCACGTCTTTCAGGAATGACGCATTTTCCTCTGCTGGTAATGAAGGGTATCTACAATGTCCTTGCCAGCACCATGATTCAAACCCATTGTTTCCTCTCTATTTTTCTTTACTCTTTATTCAGTTTTTAGATGCACATAAGGTGATTTAAAAAATACTCTGGATTGAGTTAGATGCACATTAGTCCTTAAAGTTACATCTTTGTGTTTTTTTAAAAAAAATATTTTCACAGATCTCTTGCAGCAGATTTGCACAAGACAACATTTCATTTATTTTCTTAAGTGCTGTCTGTGGTGCTACTGAGTGGGCATTAGACAGTGTCCACAAAGTCTGCTAATTCACCAGCAGGTCTAAGAGAGGAAGATGAGGTTTCTTGCTGCGATAAAGCTGTTAGCCTCAGAAACTCCACAGAAGGCTGCTATGAGATGGAGTTGATGGCAGTAGACAGGCTTGGCTTTCATGGCTGTTGATTGCAGATTTAAATAAAATGAAATCCTTCACAACTTCAGCCATTATCCATTTATTATGCTGATCCTTTGATCTTGGGAAGCAATTAAGGTAGTCTTAATTATTTTATGGCAAAGTGGGTTGGGGAGAAGGCACCAAAGAAGATGGTGTCCTTAAAAAGAGAATTCAGTTTACAGAAGTAAAAAGGGAAGAATATTCAATAAAGTGACAGAAGACTTATTAGATAGTAATAAAATATCCCTAATGTTATATATCAAGAAAAATCAGATGGAGAAAATTGAGCCTTTTCCAGCAGGTAGTAGGTGTCATGAGATGAACATGAGAAAGGTAACAATGTGTTGAAATTGGTGGTGCAGCCACAGACAAAGGGAAGGACTACCAAGGGGTCTGTCTGAGAAAGAGGAATCCAGATCGATCTTAAGATTGGAAAAGTGACATTTGAAAGAAATGGCTACTTAATAGACAATAGATCCATTTTCAGTAAATTGGCTATCAAATTCATAGAATGAAGAAAGCAGAAAATACAACAAAGCCAAGGTGAAGGAATCTCAAGAAGGGGCAGAGTCGATCCATCTTGCTCAGTAAATAAGGATAGTTTGAAGACTTTTATATTTCTAAACACTCCAGAAAAGTCAATAAGGTTAATACTATGCAAAAGTTGTAAACTAGCATAAAATGAGCACACTATTGGCTTCAGAAAATGAAGAACAAGCAAAATAGGGAGGGAATCTTTACAACTGTTATCCTTGCAATAAGTTTCTCCGGCATACTGGTGATTTTGCAATGAGACAGATAGATCTCTGTGTGCAGGAGCACATTCTCAATTCATCAGAAGCTTTCTCGCAATGACATAATGGCAATAATGCACGGCACTTCAACCTTAAGTCACTAGAAAACTACCGAGTTGCCCTTATGCTGAAGTGAACAAAGTCTTGATATGACTGTGACATGTGGTTTCTACCTCTTAAGTAATAACATCCACCTAAATTGTTGGTAAGAGAGATGTTGTGGTGGTCATGTATTTGATATGTCAACTTATGATTGAGGTGCCTGGGTGGAGCCTAGCCTGTTCATCTGGAGATAACCATTGAGTAGCCAATGAGGCCCCCATATGGGCATGGCTTTCTCCTGACACTTCTGGGAAATCTCGTGATATTTCCCTTGTGGAGATGAGACGCTCTCTCCCCAGTTGTTGGGAGTTAGTCTCAGGGATTGAGTTACGGACAAGACAAGATGGCAGCACCCGAGGAGCAGGAAGAGATGGAGGAGAAGCCACATGGCCTTACCCTGATGAAACCAGACCTCTGAAGCTGGAGAAGGCACTTGGAGACCTCTGCCAGTGCTGAGTTGCTTCTATCACCACTGGATGCTGTTGATGGACCCTGAGCCCTGAAAGCGAGGAGCCATGGGGAGACCCCTGCTGGTGCCAGGAATCTGTACCCAGTGGCCTGTGACTTCATGAGTTGGAGGAAGACTGTGGAGACTTGTGGGCTTATGGGCTAGTATCAGACTTGTAACTTTGGACTGGACTGGGTTGGGTTGCTTTCTCGGTGTTTCTTTCCTCTTGTATATTAACCTCACCATTATATCTATATGCAAGTCTATGAATTTGTTTCTCTAGTCTACCTGGACTAACACAGATGTGGTCAGTATAAAATGAACAAAATTGTAACTCCTTGATAAACCAATGCAAGTGCAAAATTTGCGATCATATATGTGTATATATGTACACGTGTACAAAAATTATCCTTCTCCTAGTTAAGAATAGAAAAAATGACTGTCAAAGTGCACTAAATACTAATATGGAGGCGAATTGTTTAGTGAGCATGGTAGTTGTAATTGCTCGTCAATTTGACGGTATCAGGAGTGAAGGTGTGGAGTCTAGCCGGTCAATCCGATCATAATCTGAAAATGCCTTCTCGCGGGCATTTCCTGCTCATCAGGATTCTGGGAACTCCACCTCTTTCTCCAGAGAAGCGGGCCACACACTCTCACTCTACTTCACATTCCTTTTGAAGATTCTCACTCAAAGAACTGGAGGAGGCAGGTGGAAATGCATGCAAGCACGGAGATGCTTTAACCGGCATAAATGGGATCCCCACGACTTGGAACTCATTAGCTTGTGAGCTTCCTGAATTTTGCATCATGCAGGTGCTGCATGAGTTTCAAGAGGAATTTATGAACTCGCATTGAAATTATGGGCTAACATTGGCTTTAAGGAGTTTATCTGGATGCTTCTTGATATGCAATTACTCTTTGATATAAAGTTCTTTCTTTTTGTTTTGTTTTGTTTTGGGGCATCACTGTCCTCTGGTGGTCGTGGGAGCTACCCAGCGCTGCTCCTGAGAGCCGCCACTGGATTTAAACTGCCAAGTCCGAGGACCACAGTCCCGCGCTCAACCACTTACACCACCTGGCTCAGTCATAAAGTTCTTTCTTACATATACATGAGTGTCACTGATTTTTTTTCTTTAGTCAACCTGGTCTAGTACAGTGGGTAAGGGAACCCTTTTCAGTGTCTCTGTCCTTATAATCTTCAAATCTGCAAACATTTAAGAGATCAGTATTGTCACAACTTATCTATGTCTCATTCCAGGGGCTGTTTTACTTGCAGTACTTTTTAGGCCACACTCATGTCTAAACCACACTAAGTAAATAATAATTGATACAAAGTGACAAGACCTTTATGAAAGATAATAACACAATGGGAGGCCATGACTTCACAATGTAGCCTCCATCTTGATCTGTAATTACCCAAAGATGTTTTTCCATGTTTTGAATCTTTCCCCGAATAATTGAGTCTTCAATTTACAACATGTCAAAAATTGTTCCTTTGGCACCTAGCTGTCAAACCGTGTAGCCATGAGCTGATTCCAACTCATAGGGACCGTCTAGGACAGAGTAGAACTACACTTGTGGGTTTCTGAGTCTGTAAGTTTTCATAAGGCTAGAAGCACTCATCTTTGTCCTGTGAAGCAGCTGGTGGTTTTGACCTGCAGACTTTGTCAGGTTTGCAGCCCAAAGCATAACCACTAAGCTACCATGGCTCCTTTGGCACCCGCCCTGGATTCAAATCACATTTCTTTTAAATGGTGAATTGAGGAAGCACAAGAGAAGGCTGAAGGGGCAGCAGGATGAGGGCTGTAGAGTGTGGAGCAGAGTTTCTAAATCACATTCTCAAGGATGTCCTTGAGAAATGAACAGGGGCATTGTCATGATGGGGAGGAAATTCTTGGTGTGATTTTCATTTGCCTTTTCTTATGAATATAGTTTTCAATTTTCTTAAAACTTCATAATAAACCCCCATGAGCACTCTGTATCCTTCAAGGCTATCTATAAAGATTGTCAATTTTATCAAAAATACTAGCAACTTCAGAGCCAATTTTTCTGCTTTGGATTTAACTGACCCGCCAGTTCTCTGTTTTGATTAGGTCTGTGTTTGAATGCACACAAGGGAGACTAAGGCAACTGTCTAAGAACTTGTCTGCAGCTGACTGCTGATTGCAAAGATACCTGTAAATGTCTTTTAGAACATATGTGTATCCTGGTACTCTATTAATCATACTTTCCATCTTATTCTATAGATGATGTCTTGCTATGTGCCTCCTGAAACCAAAGAATGATTAAACACAAAAAGAGAATAAAATGCCTCTAAGATAAGGTGGGAACTTTGGTCAATTCTTTTTTGCATGTCACCTATTAATCTGTCAGGTGCTGATCTTAGAGAAGATGGGCAAAAGAGGAGGGGAAGTTTTCACCCACGGGTGTATGTTTGTGTGTAGTGTGTACCTATGTCTGCTAGTACTACTTTTATAGGCAACTACCATAGTTAGCAGGTAAACCAACTCATTGCACATGGTGGTCAATTGATTCAAGGCAGTAACTTTTCTATTAGCAGTCCAGCGCTTAAATAAGGTACAACCAGAGCTAGACAAGATGTACATATGAAGAAAAAACAAGCAAGCTTTCTCCTAATCTGTAAATGGTTGATGTCTTTGCTCTAATCTTGGATAGATTTCCTTTTGGAGAGAAAACCCATGGAAACAAACGACAAATTAAAGACAGCAGAAAAACCCAACCCCCACACTTTTTTGCCCCCTCCTCCTAACGTATGCTTTTAGTAAAGATATGAAACAGCTATACTAAGTATAGTCTCACAGCCCCATCCTTAAATTAATGATGTTTTCCACAGCTCTCCACCTATGTAATCAAGATACACTTATGGAATTGATTGAAATAAACCGCCGTGCTCTAAAATGGGTCCCCAAATTATCGTAAATGGCAAGTGCAACAACAAAGCAGTGAGAAAATTGGCTTGTTCAAGAAGTATAGGGTGTGTACAGATAAATCTCTGAATTTCAAAAGGTACAGCTAGTTCCCAGGACCTTGCCTTCTCCTCAATATTATATTAAAAAGGAAAAGGAAAATGTGCATGTCTTTTCTTTTATCTGCTTCGGGGAGCTCTCATAGATTTTATTATCTATATTTTTAGCGGCGCCTCCTGACTGCTCACACTGCTGGAGTGCCTGGCATTGGGGACAGAAAAGCAATGTACCGTGGTCAAGAGTCACTATCACCATGGTTTCCCTTGGAGCAGGCTCTTTGCCCAAAGTCCTAATTCAAGTGATGCTAAATAGCTCTCTAGAGGATGCAGAGAAAAGCACTGCAAACCTGAAGGCCCCCCAATCACTTTTGGTTTGAAGGATGCTGACTGAACATGTTTCATTCTCCCGTACTTTCTTGTCGGCTGCTCTGTCTCTACAATGTGAGCAAAGGCAAAACTCTGTAGCATTTGGACAGAAGGCTTGCTGTAAGAAGGATAAATAAATGTATTGCATCCTTGAGAACATTTCACCAAGTATGAGAAATAACACAACATTCAAAAAGATTATGTGCCTCTAATCTAAACAGAAAATTAACATTTATATGAGGTACCTAATAGATAGATCTTACTATGCTTATGCTCTTACCTACCAAATATTGAACACTGAGAAGTTGCTATATTAGTTCTCTTCTTACTTCAGTTTACACCTAGTTTAATCATTTATTCTTCACTTCTATTTTTGCTTTGTTCTTTTTTTGCTTTTTAAATATAAATTTATGGCAAAACTATACTGAAATATTTAAAGGGATGCAATCTAAATATTTCTACAGTCTTGTCAGCATTATCCATATTACTTTCTAGTCCTTAATCATCGGTATAGTCATTTTTAAAATATATACAGTGGCATTTGGGTAGAACTTTAGATTTTAACATGTTTTGATTTCCTTCTTTCTTTAGTCAACCCACACTAGAGATGTCTTATTTATGTTAATATTGTAGATAAGGTCATTCATCCCTTTTTTTTTCATCTTTAAATATCACTCTATAATATATTGATCTTCTTTCCACATATATCAAGACTATTTAGGCACTTGCAAGTATGTTTTCTTGTCTGGTCACTTTTTAAATTTATTTTTAAAATAGTGAAAAAATTCAAAAACCCATCGAGTTTATTGTGACTCACAGCAACCTTATGATACAGAGTAGAATTGTCCTTGTAGGTTTTTGAGACCGTAGTTGTTTTTTATGGGGGGGGGAGGGGCATCACTGCCCTCTGGTGGGAGTAGCAGGCCCAGCCTTGTTCCTGGAGAGCTGCTGCTGGATTTGAACCACCAACCCAGTGGGCCACAGTCCCACGCACAACCACAGGGCTCAACCCCTAGACTGTAATTATTTATTAGAGTAGAAAGCCTCATCTTTCTCCAGTGAAGCAGCTGGTGGCTTTGAACTGCTCAATTTGTGGTGAGTAGTTCAACATATAAGTTGCTAGGCAACTAAGACTCCTGAAATGCATCAGCACCTGCTAATATGAGAGACATCATGATCATTTTAAATATTGACTTTCAGTTCTTTATATTTATTATGAATTATCTCTAATAGACAAAAAGTAGAGCGTGTAGTAAAATTACTGTACAACAATTTTTTTTAAATTCACAAGTCAGAGACGTATTTTGCTATTTTGCTTTATATTTTCCATACCTAATCTTTGCAGATTTATCTTTAATTCTATAAATGGTTTGTTCTAAAATACTCTCTCTATTGCATTTTCAATTCATGGCTATATTCCTCAACATGAGTGTATACATTTTGCATAAATATAAAACTGAAATATATATAAATCACTATCCCTTATCAACAATTCAGACATGTTACTTCTGGTCTGACACTAAACCCTTTTTTGCAATTGTATGGAAGGACTTTAAAATATTCATAAAAATATATGGAATTTTTCAACAAATATTTTGAAACCCACTCATATTTCAATACTTTTTGTTCACCTTGCTTATACTCAGTTGTTTAATTAATCATCTATTTACATTGTTTTAAACTACAATGCTTATGTAGGACTTATTAATATATTGAGTTTATAAAAATATTTTGTTTTGTTTACCATTGCTCCTAGTACATTCCTCTCCATTCCAGGTTTAATTTTATTCTTATGTTATAAAGCATAATATATACTTAAAATATGCACTTACTTACTTAGAGTATAATATATACTTTAGGTAACTTTTCATTATAAAATTAAACACAAGCTGTTGGTATCAAGTTGATTACATCTCACCTTGCTGTATTTGGTGCCTTCAATTCAGCTGCAACTCACATCTCCCCTACAGGTTACGCAAAAGAAAACACTTGCTGGTCCGGGGTCATCCTCACAACTGTTCTTATGCTGAAGCCCATTGTACCAGCTACTGTGCACGTCCTCTCTTAAGTTGCCCATACAAGGTTTCTGAGACACTAAATCTTTCTGAAAGTAGATAATCCCATCTTTTCATCCTTCAGATTGGAAGGATAATGACAAATCACAGGGCCATTAGAACTCCTTAGCTTTGTTTGTTTGTTTGTTTTGTTTTATTGGGGGGCATCACTGCCCTCTGGTGGTCGTGGGAGCTACCCAGCGCTACTCCTGAGAGCCACTGCTGGATTTGAACCGCGGGCCTCAGTTCCACACTCAACCACTTATGCCACCGGAGCTCAGCCCATCCTTAGCTTTTGTTTCTGAGGACAAGAGATGATAAACTCACCTAACAGTTGCAAGTTTAAATTTATCTTGCTTTTACTATTGAATGTTAATATGAATAGCTATGAGTCCTGTCCATCTGAGGCTCATTATTCTAAAGCAAACCACCAAATTCTTTCCCAGAAGCTTCAGAATTTAACTTGCTTGTTTGTTTTCTCTGTGGATTTTGTTGTTACTGCTTTATGTTAGCACTCCTCTGTTTGCTCTCCACAATTCTCAATTTCTTTCTTATGTTTAGGATTTTTCCCATTGTCATGAGATAGATTATAAGAGTCCTGAGAGGTTTTTACACTTTTGTAGTGAGTGAATATTTTATTGATTTTTCTCATAACTTTCTAACTTTTTTCACTCATTTTTAGCTTTTTTTTAAAAAACACATCAATTTCAATGAGACAGAGTATTTCTATTTCTTTTGTTTCCTTCTTTATGTTCTTTCTTTCCTTCTCATTGAATTTCTTTTTAGGTGTATGAATTAAGGCATACATGTTAATTGTTATGTGTTTTTCTCTATCTACTCACAGCTATGCTAAGAAAAGATATTATTATCATCAAGTATCAAATACTGTTTAACAAAGGGGTTGATGTCTTATGGTCAAATGGTAAATATCCTGAAAAAAATATTTGTTCTTTTGGTGCTGAAGGGCTGAACATTGCTCCCAGATTGCTCCAAGTAAGAATAGGAGTTCTCTCTCAGTGTCAGAACCTAGAAAGCTTCCTAAATCATCATAGCCAACATAAAGTCAACAGCATAATCATCCTGAGCTTTTCCAGAGACAGTTTTTATATCTTCAAGGTTCAGTGGCCTATGAAAACCCCATATTGGTTGTTTTTACTGTTTATTGATGTTGTTTATGCCCGGTGGCAGAAGGCATTACACTTTGGGCTGTTAATTGCAAAGTCAGCCATTCATATATTTTTTTAAATCAATGAGTCCATAAGAGAAAGCTGGGGCTTTCTACCCTCCTAAAGAGTTCTAGTCTCAGAAACCCACAGGGTCATCTTTGTCTTATTGGGTCCCAATGAGTCAGAATAGATTCCTTGGCAGTGAATCTGCTGGCTAACTTTAGATACCGAGGGCTTTGGTGATTGCAAAGACATTTCAAACAAACTTGCATTGCCTTTCTACTTCTTCAGCACTTTAGGAGACAAGCCTCACCAAGCCACGACGTCTTCAATCACCTTATATATTTGTAAATGTTGGACAATGAATAAGAAAGACTGAAAAATTGATGCATTTGAATGATGGTGCTAACAAAGAATGATGAAACTACTTGTGCTGCCAGGAGAGCAAACAGACCTGTGATGGAAGATTCAACCAGAATGCTCCTTAGGAGTGAGAATGCTGACACGGCATCTCTCATGCTTGGATATGTTATCAGGGGGAATGAGTCCCTGGAAAAGGGCATCCTGCTGTGTAGACAGCAAAAAAAAAAAAGAGAGAGAGCTCCTCGATTAAATGGGTTGGCACAATGGAGGTAACAATGCACTCAGAGGAAAAAGGAAAAAAAAATGTAAGAATGGCACAGTCGGGCAGTGTTTCCTTCTGAAGTACATAAGGTTGCTGAGCAAAAACCCATCAGACAACACCTAACAGCCACATTTAACTCTCTCAATTTTTGTTGATTTTGTCCACAGCATATTATATTATAAGAAAATAATCAGGACAGATTACAATCAGGGCTACATGTAAAATGTAAATCTATAGAATTGGTGGCTTTCACTCTTATGCCCCTTGTGCTTTTTAAGCTGGCCCCAGTGGACTGGCGTTGTCCATTTGTGCTAGACTTACTTTGCATGGCATAATTACCTTCAGCTCCTGGAGCAAGGGCCAGGCACTCTGACAGGGTCAGACCCAATCCAGGAATGCATATGGAAGCCAACTAAAAAGGAAGGGGGCACAAAAGGGGGACATGAAGAGACAAAAAAGGGGAACAGGACATTAACCCACACATGGAGATGGTATTGTTCATGTATCCACAGAAAACAAGAAAGGGACCAGACCTCAACCTGGAGTGCCAAGCCTCGAGAACAACATTCCAGCATGAAGCAGTGAACTAACAGATAGGACGGCTGGGCCAGCCCCAGCCCCATCTACATTAACTCGCTCCCCAAAAGAATGCACTATTGAGGACAACACTGAAGATACAGACCAAAGAGAGAGAGAGAGAGAGAGAGAGAGAGAACACCACAATCTGCCTCACCAAGCCTTGAGGGTGACACTTCTGCTCAGAGCAGTCAATGCACAGAGATGACTGTTGGGCTGGTCCCATCATGAAACACAACACCCCCTTGCTGACACACAGGGTTACACTGTCCCTGATACACAGGGACAGCACTAAAGACAGAGAGTGGGGATTATGCTTGGTATGACCTCCCCGACCCCACCCCAACACGCCCACACCTGAGTGAAAGACGAATGGAGAGCAGCAGAACAGCAAGGTCCGCAAAGGGAAGAACTGGAGGAATCCCAAAAATGGACCTCTGGGATGGGTGGGCAGGGCATGCCACTTCAGCAGATTAGATTGGAAAACATTCAGAAGGGTCAGACAGACCTGGAATTATTTATGGGACTTTTGTCTGTTTCCCTTTTCTCTATTTTACATTTTCTCATGCTTATCCATCTAGAATAGGCACGATAATCTATCCCAGGAAGAGAAAACTAGTGTTCATGGTTCTGGGGAGTGATGGGAGTGAAGGAGGTCGAAGAAATTGAGGGAGTAGTCAACAATTCCAGGGACAGGAGAATAACAAGAGATCTAAAATCAATGTCAAGGAGGGCGTATAATGCCTGATGGGGTTTGATAAAGGGCAATGTAGTCCAGAGAAACTACTGAGAGTGCAATAAAAATTGAACATGATAGTGGCAGAGAAGGGAAGTAAAAAGAAGTAGAGAAAAAAACCTAAGAGGCAAAAGCTATGTGCACAGATTTTAAAATAGGCATGCACATATGTAATTATATTAATATATAACAAAAGGAAAATGGGTCTATGTATGCATATCTAAGTGTTAAGTATTAAGATAGCATATAGGCATTTTGTCTTTGCTCAAGTACTGCCTCAATGCAAGATCACTGTTACATTAACCTGGCATTCTGTGATGCTCACCTTTCCAACACAATCACTTAAGTCAAAATGGATACATAGTAAATGCAGTGAAGAAAGGCGGTGGTGCCCAGTTTTTAAAAGATAATGCATCTGGGGTCCTAAATACTTGAACCTAACAAGTAGCCACCGAGAAGGAAAGCAACAAAGCCCACATGAAAGAAGCACACCAGCCTGTGTGATCATGAGGTGTCAATGATATCAGGTATTAGGCATCAGAAGACACAAAACAAGAAAATATATCAATACAAATCATGGGAATCAAAAGTAAAGACCCAAAGCCTATCTGTACACAATTGGTCTTTCCCTAGCAGAAGAACCACAAGGAATGAATGAGACAACCAGGGTTCAGTATAGCACAAAAAGAACAAATAACATTACACTAGTTATTTATTGCTTCCCACCCCCCATCATGACCCTAATTCTAACTTAGATATAAAGGCTATGGACACATAGAATCCAGGACAGATAAAACCCACAGGAATAGTAATGGGAGCATTGATACCACAAGGGTAGGAGGAATGTGGGGAGGAAAAATGGGAGACATGGGGAACTTACTACAATGATTGTGGCTGTCATGTATTCGAGATGTGAATTTCATGATTGAGATGTAGGGGTAGTGTCTAGCCTGTTAATCTGGAGATAGCCATTGAGTAGCCAATGAGGCCTCTGCCTGGGCCTTGCTTTCTCCTGAGAATTCTGGGAAGTCTTGCAATATTTCCCTCGTGGAGATGGGAGATTATTTTCCCCAGTAGTTGGGAGTCGCTCTACTCAGTAAAACAAAAAAACTATGGGCAAGACAAGATGGCAGCATTCAAGGAGCTGGAGATGCTGAAGGAGAAGCCACACGGCATTACCCTGATGGAACCAGACCTCTGAAGCTGGAGAAGCCACGTGGAGACCACTGCCAGCACTGAGATACTTCTACCACCACTGGATGTTATTGACAGATCTTGAGCCCTGGAAGTGAGGAGCCATTGGGAGACCCCTGCCAGCGCTGGGACTCTGCACCCAATGACCTGTGACTTGGTGAGTCTGAAGGAGACCTTATAGACTGGTATCAGGCATATGGACTAATATTGGTCTTATGACTTTGATCTGGAATGGGTTGAGGATGCTTTCTCAATGTTCCATTCCTCTTGTATATAAACCTTTTTCTTAAATCCTTATGTGTATCTATGAATTTGTTTCTCTAGTCTACCCAGACTAACACAATGATTGACACATAAGTCACCATACCTTTCTGGGGGTGGGGTGGGGGTGGGTAGATAACAACAGTAACATGGGTGAGATAGCAGGTAATGTAAGATACAAAAATAAGAATAATTTATAGTTTATCAGGTGTCCATGAGGGCAGAAAGTTAGGGGACGGAGGAAAAAAAGAGGAGCTGATGTCAAGGGCTCAAACGGAAAGAAACTAGTTAGAAAATGATGATGGCAGCATCAGTACAAATATGCTTGATACAATTGGTTTCTGGATTGTTGTAAGAGCTATGAAAGCCCCTAATAAAATAATTTATTAAAAAAGATTGACCTTGAATTTGTATTAGATTAAAACTATATATAAGTAAAAAATATATATATAATTGGTTTATGAGTGCAAAATTTCAAGAATAAAATATATTTGCAATTGAGATAAGATTTTTACAAATTTAACCTCAAATGTATATATAGATCTTAGTTAATATCTTTAAGAAAATATTGTCCACAAAGATTATTCTAGTGAATATCTGTGGATATAATTTTAATAGATATTTTGCCTTCCCATTTATCCAAGTTAATTTTTCTAACTTCCAGTTAGTCTTTTTAAAGAAGCATTTGAGAAATTTACAGAAAAATGAAGTTAAAAATAGTTTCCCAGTATCTTCAAATTTAATCTTTTTTCTTTGGTATTCCACTTCAAAACTTGCAAGCATCATGTATACACAGAGATTACATGTATTTTGCATTTAAACTGGGATAAAAAATAGAAAAACATCTTTCATAATATAAACTGCATTTCAAAATCAAGATTGAAGACAAATACAGTGTTGAACAGCATGCATATCATTAACTATCATGCATTTATTATGTGATATATAATTACATTGGTGTCATATTGGAGAATATATGTATTTACTCCATATTTCACTTAAATGTATCTAATAAGGGATACAGGAAGAATCCAAAGAAGATGGGAAGAATACAAAGAAAGACAGTATCGAAAAGATTTGGTCAGTGTTCAACTATATCTAGAGGTTCAAGAACCAATATTATAGAAAAGAAGTCCCAACTTCACTGAAGGTGTTAGTCTAAAACTAGACTCCAGAATTAATGGAATTCCAAATAAAATGTTTCCACAAGCTGATGGATCAGTAAAAGTATCCACTAGTCTAATCCAAGATATTTGAAAGAGAGCTTACTTCAAAGAAACATGATCCAAAGGAATGCAGAAAGCATCAATCAACATCATTAACATCACTTGCAAATAAAGTTTTGAAAAAGTTAATCCAGAAATGGTTCAAGCAATATATGCAGTCTAGATTCAGAAGAAGATTTGACAGGAAGAAAACCATACTGAAGTCAGATAGATCTTGGCTGAAAGCAAAGATTACTAGGAGAAGGTTTACTTATGTTTTATTGACTATACAATGGCTTTCAATTGTGTCTGTCATAACAAACTACAGAACACCTTGAAAATAATCGGAATTCCAGAACATTAATTATACTCATATGGAACCTGTACTGTAAGTAGAGTAAAAGGCCACTATTGTACAGAATGAGCAAAATCTGCCTGATAAAACAAACTAAAAAACATCATGAATTTTTATAAATAAAGACAAGTTTGAAGTTTTCAAGTATTTCATCTTATTTGATCCACAAACAATGCTCCTGTAAGCAGCAATCAAGATATCACCTGGTGCATCGTGTTGGGTAAATCTACTACACTAGATCTTTTCAAAGTGTAGAAACAAGGACGTTTGAGCACTTAGGTGTGTCTGATTCAAGCCTTGGTATTTTCAATCATTTCCTATGCATGCGAAAATTTGACATAAGCAAGGAAGGACAAACAAGCATCAATGCATTTGAATCATGGTGCTTGTAAAGATTCTAGAAAATAGCATTGATTTGGAAAAAAAACCAAAGCAAATCTGTCTTGGAAAAGATACAGAAAACTTCTCCTTAGAAGGATGAACGGTGAAACTTCTCATGAGCTTTGGACATTTTATCATGAGAGACCAGTCCTGAAGAAGACCATCATGCTTGGAGAAGAGGGCAGAGTAAAAGTGGAAAACCATCTACAAGATGAAGCAACGTGGTTGCTTGAGCGATGGGATCAAGCAGGAAAAGATACAGAAAACTTCTCCTTAGAAGGATGAACGGTGAAACTTCTCATGAGCTTTGGACATTTTATCATGAGAGACCAGTCCTGAAGAAGACCATCATGCTTGGAGAAGAGGGCAGAGTAAAAGTGGAAAACCATCTACAAGATGAAGCAACGTGGTTGCTTGAGCGATGGGATCAAGCACAACAAAAATTGTGAGGATGTTGAAGACCTGGTCCATGCTTCCTTCAGTTGAAGATAGGGCCTCTATGTGCTGGAAATGACTTGATGTCATCTAAGAACAACAGTGAATTTGAGTTGATCTCCCGCACAAGGCATCATTAGCAAGGTCAAGAGGAAAGGTGTTCACTTTGAGGGCTTTCATGATCGAACCCATTCCATGGTGTTTTCAATAGCTTCGTGCGCTAGATGAAACTGTGTGCGTGGTGACTAAGGTAGACCACGGAAAATGTATGTGCTTTCATTATGACAAATGAAAAATACTGAAAATACCAAGAACTGGAAATCTGTTTTGAAAAGATGTATAACCAGAAAGCTCCTTAGAAAGGAGGATGGCAAAATTCCTTCAGTACTTTGGACACTTTGGCAAGAAAAACCTCCCTCACACAAACTGAGAGCCATCAAGGAGATGCTGACACATAGTGACCCGAGGTGGATTCCTGAGGCTTTGCTTATGGGAGTAAAAAGCCAGTCTTCCTGTAGCAGAACTGGTGGTGGGTTTGAACTGTCAAACATGCTGATCACAGATCAATTAGTAACCACTACACCAGCCCCTAATAAAGAACATTATGCTTGGTAAAGCAGAGCATCAAAGAAAAAAGGAAGACATTTGGCATGATAGATTAGCTCAGTGTCTGAAACAATGGACCCAAACAAAGCATTTGGGACCATGGTGTGAGATAGAGGAGTTGGGCACTATTGCATTTTTTCCCTATGAATCAGAAGTAATTGGACAGCACCTTACAATGGCAGAAATTACAATAACCATGTTCATCTAAAAATATAGATATAAATAATGCATTTTGAGGTTACTGGACCAATTTCACATCATGCAAATATTTAAGTCTTGCCTATTACTTTGCTTATGTAAATACAAACCACTAGTTACCAAGAAATGTATCATGTATAATTAAACTTGCAAATTAAACCAGGGTAAATTTACAGGCAATGGACATCTTTCTGAATTCCTCTAGACAAGAGTCTTTAAAAAATGATGTACATAATAATAATAACAATCTGCTAAAACAACACATCTTAGTCACCACGCACACAGTTTCTAAAGTGGACAAGAAACTCAGAATGGGCATTTTTAGTAGTGCCCAAGATAAAGCTAGTTCTGCTAATCCAGAGACTCCACTTTGGCAATCACTTTTCTAGGCAAAGGTGTTCTTGATTTAGTTTGAAAAAGTACTTAGATCCTTGAGAAAGTGATAGCACAGTCAATCGTTCACATTGTATTTACTACCCTTTTATCTTAGCTTTTGTTTTTACATTTCCAAGGGAAAAGAAGAACATTTTTTTTCTTTGCCCCCTTCTTCAGATTTCAAACAGGAAACATATGCTGGTGGATCCCTCTTTAGTTATAGGGTGAGCACTCAGCCTTGAAGAGCCAAAACTGTGCTTCACTGCCAAAGATGAGCCATAAAACAACGTCTCGCTGAGTCCATGTTGGCCTGTGATGAGTGATCCACAGAATGGATAAAAGCAAAGTAGCTGCTGTGTGGCATTCACTTTTATTACTGTAAATGATATCATGTGTTTGCATTTATGTAAAAGTTGATCAAAAAGTAACAGAAGACAGTGTTGACAGATGTTGGAAAAGTGTTAACCTTTCCTTTTATCTTTCTAGCATGTGTGTAGCTTGTATCATAAGGCTTCTTAGATAGTTTTATGAGCTGATAGATGAAATGTTTTACAAAGTACCTCCACCAAAAAAATTCCATTGCTAGAAATAATTGTCTTAGCTATATGAATGATATACTCAAACAGTTTGGTTCATGAATGCTAACACCACACACTTGAAAGAAAATGGTTTTGTATGAAAGTGTACTTTAAAAAATAATTTGCTTTATTTCATGTATTTATATTAACTAATCAAATCCAGACATCTAAAGAGTTGATTTACGGTATACGTGAAAACTATTTTTCTATAAATAAAATTCTATTGATTATGTAATTACAACTGTGTTTTTTAAAACTTGTACTAAGTATATTCTTAAATATCATAGTCTTATATGTTTCCTATACATTTATTTTACTAAATAAGTATCATATAGATTAATTTTTATAGGATGTCTTTTGGTCTGATCAAATAATTCTGTTTTACCCTAAAAAATAAAAGTAGCTTTCTGTGTTAAAGTATAATAGGACTATCTTTATATAGCTTTGAACATGCATTTTGGGATCTAAATATTAGTTCATAATGGATGAACTAGAGACGGTATTTTGCAACAATTAGATGCATTTTAAGTTTCCAAATATGACTACTTCAGTTCTAAAGAAAAAATATTTAAGGTAGATGAAGTTGTGTCCATGGTTTTGTGGCGAGAGAAAAGCCATGCAAGGCTACTGTTCTGGGAGTATTTAATTCTCATTGCCTTTGTAACCATCTCAGTGAGCAGTCCATACTATAGTCAATACTCTTAAGACCACAATTCCAAAGTGTGGATTCTTCTTTTGTCTTCTTCCTTCAATGGACAATGTTCATATGCAAACGAGATCCTGGAAAGTACCATGGCCTGAGTCAGGCTCACCTTATGCCTTAGAGTAACATCCTCGCTTTTGGGTGCTCTGAAGAGCTCTTGTGCAACAGACTGACGTAAGGCAGCACATCTTTTGATCTCTTGACTACCACTTCTGAAAGCATTGATTCAGGGCTCAAGCAAGATGAAATCCTTGGCAATTTGAACCTTTTTTCCATTTATCATGATGATACTTCTTGGCAGAATTGTGAGCATGTTGGTCCAATCTTTGCCTTGAGTTGTAATCCTTCCCTGTCAATGTCTTGCTGCAGTTCTTCTTGGATGTGATCTAAGCACATTAGGAACTTACTGTTTTGATCGCAGTGTCTGTTTTCAAAAGAAAGCCCCATTAGTCTTTAGTGGGGTACCATTGTTTTTATGAAGTCCCATCAAATTGACACAGTAGAAGAGGACCGTCTGTATCGTCGAGAGTTCGACAAACTGCAGCTCGCGGGCCACATGCGGCTCTTGCAGTGTGAATGTGCGGCTCTGAGGTAATATCGGAAACATTGGAAGGTTATTATTTCAGATCATGGTGATTTCATTTGTTTGAAAAAAACAAATTTAAGGCTCTGGAGTGATTATAGAATTATTAGGAGGGACAGGGTTGGCTCTTCTGTTTCAAGAGTTAGCCGACCCCGATAGAGTCCAATAAGATGTGGCGCAGTACTGTGCTATTCTCATAATCATTGTTATGTTGATTCATTCCATTGTGCGTTTCCCTCTTAATAATAAAGTAAGTTGTCTTTATGAGGACTGATGTGCCTTATCAGCTATTGATCTTCTAATCATATGTCAAAATTCAGGGAGATATAATCTCATTATCTTTGTCTAAGGAGCATTACGACTATACTTCATCAAAAACAGATGCTTGTCCATGCTTTTGACGGTCAATATTCTTTGCTAACACCATAATTAAAGGCTGCTGATTTTTTCTTTGTCTTCCTTTTTCATGGTCCAGCTTTTTATGCCTATTAGGTGGTTGAAAAGAGCATAATTGGGTAAGGTGTCCTCATCAAAGGCATAACTTCACTTTTTAACAAAAGAAGACATCTTGACTATGGTGTAGTCAATATATAATGTAATTCAGATTTATATATGTTGTTCCAGTTTCAAATCTCATTTAGAATTTTTCCCTCTCTAAATATTGACATATATCAAAATTTGTATCAAAATAACCTGTGATACATTTCTTACTCACTTTAGAGTAAAATTTTGTATTATGTCAGAGTCATCTGTAGGAACCAGTGAGGCAGTGAAAAGTACTAACGTTATTCCTCCTAGATAACCTTTCAACCCCAAACGTCCACTGAATTCTGATAAAACCAAACAACAGTTTAACTTAGCTAGGAAAGCATGCCTTCTGTGATCCTTGTCTATATTTAGAATATTTATATTAAGTTTAATTTACAAGAGCAATTAAGAAGAGTAGGTTGAAAATTGATGGTATGCTAATGCTATGTTAAAGGAAGAGAAACCAACCAGGAAAGGAGAATGAAAGTGGCTCCACATCTTGAAGACTATAATCAATATCCCTGAGTTGTGCAAGAAGGAAAATGATGAACTGGTATATTTTCTGAGTAAGAATAAACAAGCATGCCTTAAATCATTTCAAAATATATTAACTAATATGTATAGTTATTGCACAGAACAATGTAAAACACATTGGAAACTAATTTTGTCAACCATTAACCATCTGATTTTTTGGATGGTTTTATATACTCAAATAACTTCAAATCATTGATATTTGTTTTGTGGTAATAATATGAACGTGATGGCTCATAGCATCACTGAGCAACAATATATTTTCCTAAAGTAAAACCATTTATAGTACAGACATATGCTTGATACATTTTTAGTACAGTGTGACACATAAGTAATCCATAATTTCATGTAAATAATGTACACTATTATTTCAGGTAAATAGAAACTAATTGTTAAAAGTTATACAATTTCGTGATTAAATAGATGAAATAAAAAAAAGAGAACATTTTCACCTTGCAATATGTAATGTTCTCTTGTCTGTGAATTATAAATTGGATTTCAAATTTGAAATCAGCAGATTTTCTGTTGGCATGCTATAAATGAACCAGATTCCTCACATTACTATTTTACTTAAAGATGCTTTAGAGCTTTATTCTATAATTAGTTAAAACACTTCTTATCACAGTGTTCATAAAAATGCTTTATCTACCAAAACTTTTGCAAAATAGAATGCTTAGAAACTGAATTTGCAAACAAAGACATAAGAATTAAATCCTACAAAATCGAACAAATACCAATTAAATGAGGACAGTTCAAGGAGCAGACAAGCTTTAACATGGGCATATCAAAATTATGTTTGGAATATCTCTACTTTCAGCAAGCACCCTCTGGTTGAACTTCTATTTTTAATTGCATAACCTTATCCTTTTGCCATAATAGAAAAAAATCAAGACGATGACGCCTCTTTTGCCAATGCCTTTGCAGTGCTTGCAATATTAGAAAACAATCAGCCAGTGATGCCCAACAAAAACAATAAAACAAACAAACAAACAAAAAACACAGTCAGCACCGAACACTCTCTGAAGTGCAGTTCTCCTCTGCACAGCAGCTACGAGTTGGGATCAACTCAGTTGAAGCTAATCATCTTCTTGCTAGCACATAGATGTCAGGATTATATACTTTTCTCTTTTAATTTAATATTTTCTATGTCAGTTTTAAGACCCTTAGCATAGTGTTTTAATGTGTATCATGCAAATTGTGTGCTTATTCTATGCACATACTTGCACATTTATCTAAGTATTAATGATGACATTTCTTTTTCAATAAATTATTAGTCATTCTCATATCATTGAAATTATTTTCAGGGTCACTTTTCTCTTAAAGTAATCCTTTGCATGTCAGCAGTTCAAAACCACCAGCTTTTCCATCGGAGCAAGATGAGGCCTTTTATTTCCACAAAGAATTACAGTCTTAGAAACTCATGGGGATGTTCTACCTTGTCCTGTAGGGCAGGGCTAAGTCGGAATGATGTAAGAGCAATGAGTTTTAAAAGGTTTTCCCTCTCAAACAAAGCCAAATTCCCTGCCATCTAGTCGAGTTCAATTCACAGCAACTGTGTGGGACAGGGTAGCACTGCACCTGTGGGTTTCCCAGATGAAAACTGGATCAAGTTTTTCCAAAAGTTTTTCAAGCTTAGCCAGGAAATATCCACCAGCCTGTACAATATGATCAGACCTTCTGATGTAAAAGGTCCCTCTGCAGGGATTAGGTGAGAAATCTCTCAAGTTGTTTTCCAAGGAACTCAAGGCAACGGTTCACATAAATGATCTCATTTCATACCCAAAACCAAGAAAAGAAAAACGTCATTGCTCTCGAGTAGACAGCCATTCCCAGCCAGGCAGAGCAGCCCCAGTGGGGTTCAGAGATGTCACGCTTTCTCTCCTGGAATGGAAAGACCATGTATTGCCTGTGGAGCAGCTGGTGAGGCCAAGCACCTTGTCACCTGGGCACCTAATTTCACAATAGTATGGAAAGACAAGCAAATTTATATGCCCTCTTTTCCCAAAGTTATATAGTTTCCTGCTATAAAGACAATGTTCTTAGTAACAACTGCAAGAAACAGCTTCCAGCTTCTCTCAGAATTTTGGAAGAAAGTTGAACTCACAATCTTCCATAATTTCAAGGCCATATGACTTACAAAATGCATTTTGTAGGAGACAACTTGACAGATTGTATAAACTGTCTTTCCGGAAGAAACAATTTCACAAGCCTGGTGGTGTAGCGGTTTCAAAGTCAGCAGTTTGAACCCCTCTTCCTTCACAGGGTAGAAAGCATGCTTGACTTCCTTAAAACTGTACTTTCAGAAACTCATACGGGGCAGTTGGGGCAGGTTCTATAGGCTCACTGTGATTTGCCCTCAACTGGATGGAGGCTTGTGAGTCCGAGAGATTTATGCTGTATGAGTTACATCAACCCAATTGAAATACCTTTCTATTTTCTTACCGTTAGTGTTGGTGAAAACTCTTTGAGAACCCCCTCCTCTTTGGAGCAAAAGATGAGTAATAGGCTGAGCGTGACTATCAGCCAAGTTTTTAATATGCATCATATTATAGATTTTTCATATTGCTCACAGGGAAGATTTTGATTTATCGGGAGAAAAGAAAGATAAAGACCTGATATTCCAGGAATTTTATATATGTCCATATTGAGTTAATGTGGATACCAGGGGTTTCAAAGTGTTTGTGCATTGTAATTATAAGATAATGGAATTTTTCTGTGAATATTAGAAGTTCCTTCAAAGGGCAATACAATACAATAGCAATAATACTCAAAGACCTTAAACATGCTTTGATCATTCTCATGCCCTCTCTTTTCTCTTCTAAAACGTCTACATAAAATTGCTGTCTTCGTTGCTATCACGTTAGTTTTAACTCATGGAAACACCATGAATGTCACAGCAGAGTTATGCTCCATAGAATTTTCAAGATCAGGACCTTTCGGGAGCAAAAACGCTTGGCTTGTTTTGTAAGGAGCTTCTACAAGAACTCAAGTTGCCATCCTCTTGACAACATCAAGTGTTTAAGCAATTGGTCCACCCAGGCACTCCTTATGCGGAAAGTCTTCCATCAAGTAATCCGAGAAAAGGATGGGGTCATGGAGTGGGGATGGGTGATAGTTAGGAGACTCATGTACTTTGCATAAAATCCTATATTCCTTAGTGATAACTTTGTTCATATCTGTGTAGTGCTCTTCTACACCCCTATTCATCATTTCATTCTTTATGCTATTGAATCAATATTTCAATAATCACTTTTACTGACTGATGAATACATTAGCAGATAAAGTATTTCTAAAGCAAGCTTTGGTGGAAGGAACTAAATTATTCACTACAGATTTAACAAATGGCATCCAGACTACTAATTTTGTTTTTGCTTGCTTTCATATGACATCTAGGGTAAACATTAAATTATAGAGATGATTTAATGTCTTTTGTTTCCGGGGCACAAGTTAATGCTACAAAAATAGCTGTTGCTGCTGAGCGGGTACTCCGAGCATGTTCTTGGACTCACCTGAATTTTATTCTTCTCTCACAGAGAGCCAGACTCAGAGACAGTGTGACTATGTTCGGCTTCCCCTCTTAGGCAGTGTCCTGTGAGCCTCTTGTTGTCCAGGGCCTTGAGTTTCTGGAGCCCATTCACTGTCAGTATGAATGGAAGTCCCAGATTGCCGTCTTCAGGGGGAACCTTCCTGTCTAGCCAGAGTGCCAGCAGAAGAAAGCAGTGCTGTGGTCAGTGCCAGTCCATAAGCCTCAGGAGACAAAAAGATAATGTCTCTCCAATTAGTGTTTTGTCTGGTTTTCCATCTCTCAGCCTCTACATGTAAAGGTCTCTATATATTTTGGACTTGAGCCCACACTGATACTTTGTATCTTCCTGTCTGTAATTGATGTACTTCCCTCATAAACTTATTTCACATAGTGCCGTCCCCAAACTACATCCATACCTTGGTATATCTCTTTCATTCTGTGTCCCGCTCAGTGTAATATCACTGCAATCATTATTTTCCAAAGCCTAATTTCCCTTTCTAATACAACCTGTTGTTCATCTTTCTTTCAGGATATTTTTTATTAATTCCTACTTAGCTATTGTGAAAGAACATTCTGGTTTTTTGTTGACCCAAGTTCTGAAGTGACAGAGGTGTTCCTTAAAATGAAGTTTCATTGATAAATAACAGGTGAGAATTTATAAAAGCAAAATCATATGTAACTGCCTTGTAAAAATACATAAAATTAACATGCATCTTGACATGCATGCAGATACTATTGGTCCTTTATGAAGTGAGGTTACAGAAAACATTTTATGTGCTGAACATAGAAAATACCAGAGTCAAAATAGCAAATTAAATTAAGCACCAGCCTATCAAGTTGGTGTTATTCTGACTGAATAGAAAGAAAAATCAATAATAAAAAGATGATGGCATTTCTTTTAAATCCCTTTTCAATATTTTGCTCAAGATACTTTCAAAGGATTTTAAATTTGAGAAAGATCATACTTAAGATGGCTCAGATCTAAAAGCAGAAATGTGGGTTGAGATTGCCCACTGAATTGTAGTTCTGAGCTCTCCAGCTGAAAGACAGATGAAGAGCAGCTAAACAGAAAATGTCAGAAGACATTATGAATCATGTTACCTCAATTTCCTTGAAGTTGTTCCTGATGTAATAATTTTAAAGATTTCAATATGGAAGTCAGTGATAAGATTGAGAATAAAGGGTAACACACCTCCTTTCTTTCCGATCTTTGGTCTATCAAGAGAAAACATGTTGTCCAAACCCTTCAGCTCTGATTATCTAGTCAAGCAGGCTGTCACAGATTGAAGCACAGTTGAACTGTGTTTTCACATGATTAACCTACTCATTCACACCTGAGCCACATTACCAGGGTGGTCTGCGGGAATCTTTCACTTCTGCCACCCAGGCTCTGTCACTTCTGTGGGCAAGAAGGATAAAAGAGGTATTACTTTTATAAAAAAAAAAAAAAAAGGCCATTTACAAATTCAACTCTATAACATCTAATTTCATAAAATTTCTTTACAGGTTTAAATAAACATGAACTCCAAAATATATAGATATTTTTATTTTAACACTTCATAAAACACGTGTATTTTAAATTTAATCAAAGATTTCAATTTTCCAAGTAATAAAGTGGATTAAAATAATTTGACCCTAAGATTTATTTTTCATATCTTTTTCTTACAGAAGAGTAAAATGTATTCTTTAACACCAGAGGAAAAAATAGTGAAAGATTATTTCTTAAATCACTTATACTTTTCTGTTACCCAAAGGGTTGAAAGCTAAAATATTGTTTGTCATTTAGAATCTTCACATTGCTTTTAGACTAAGTAAAATTGGCTAAATTAAAGATATTAAACTTAAATGAAAATCGTACCCATATTGTCAAAGTCAGCTGAAGCATTAACTGTGCCTCATAATCATTTCACTTGGCTTTATTATAGTTAAAAATGCAATAGATGGAATATAATTCCTGTTAAGGACCAATGTGAATTTGAAGTCATTAGTGAGTGCAATAATATTATTCTTTTTTAATGTTTAAAAGACATCCTCCTAATCTCTTGATCAAGATTGAAAAATGCAATCATAAAGTATGCCAAGATAAGATTTAAACCCTCTCCAAAGAAAACAAAGGGTAATCCCTATAAAGGAGTGCAATTTAATCCGCACATTTCATAGCATCTCTCAAAATATGTCTACTTTGGTATGTGGCATTGCAGCCTGGCTGAATTTGTGCCAGCATGTCAGTGAAATGAATTGTATCCTTTTGGTCAAAGGGATCCATTTTCCAACCTAGGAGTGTTATGAGTCAGAAAGGCCTGGGTGGCAATGATACTCTTAGGTTTTTTTCTGTTTGAGAAAGCAGCTCCATTACTTCAAGAGAATGTTTGGCTTTGGTTTCCGAAAGAAGAATCAGTTAAGATAAACAGAGTGAAATAGAGAGTCTAAGGGAAGAACAGCCTTTTCCTAAATATATTGGTCAGTGTTTGGTTAGTATTTTTTCCTATGAAAGTTATATCACTCAAACTTTGATAGAACTTTGAAGTTAACATAGCAAAAAAGCAAATGCTGGGGCCAAGAATTAGGTACCAATTTGTTTTGGTAGTCCCATTTTACCATAAGTTGACATTGGGCAATTGTTATGTTTCAGAAAAATATTTTTCCCACAATTAATGTGAGCCAATGCCTAGTAAGTATTGGGGGTGACCTTTGGTTTAATTTCACATTCTTTTGCTTCTATCATGTTCCACATTTTTTGTATATATTCTTTCTTTCCGTCATAGTAATTCTCCTATATGGAGATTACAGTAATTTAATTTTAGGTAAAGAAACTGAGATATTTTCCAGTTTGGTCATATTTATACTCATTTATTTTTGTATGCTTTTATGCACACGTACCTAGGTAATTCACCTATTAGTTCATTTTTTCATACTTGATACAGCCATGCAAGGCATTGGAGTTTGTGCCCAGAAATCATGTAAAACTGCTAACACTACTGAAGAGGAATCAGAAGACTTGTTTATGGAGAGGCATGATTTAGGAATTGTGATTCTAAAATTTCAAGCTATAAAATATAATTATACATTATGAAGAAGAGGCCAAGTTTAAATTCTAATTTATGATAAATATGCTAAAATGTTATGAGTTATAAAATATATTTATAATGCTTTATTATATATTTATAGAACTGACATGAAAGTCTATGACACTGACCAGTGGAGTTCATTGTTGTATTATTTGGTCATTGTCATCGATCTTGTTATTGTAATAGGTTGTGGTGTTTTGGAACTACCAAGAATCCCATGCCGATTTGCTTCAATAAAGTCCAAAGACAGGATGACTTTCCTCCGTTGGCTATACTGTTACAACCAAATCATCACCATGGCCATTGGAATTCAGCAATAGGCCTCGAGGGTTCACTGGAAGTTGGGACTCAGCATAGAACAGAGTTCTTTTGAATGCGTCTTTCAGGCACAATGTAAATAGAGCACTCCAATGTAGAATTGCAGGCTTACTAGGAAACTCACCAAGGATTTCAAATTAAAATCAAATAAATCTTGCATTAGAAAAGGCAATTTCTGTGAACACGATAGCTAAATTAACTCTTATTTCCCAGGTTGAGGAGTTCTGACAAATAACTGCAGTGCCGTGCTAATGTGTTTGCCTGATAAACAATACTGTGAAATGGAGCAAGTTGTGTGTGTTATTTTAAGTATCATAATAACTAATGCTGTAATATAGTACAGATTTTAATGCATCATAAAAGAAATGATGTGATAATATATTTTACTAAAGGGTTTAGCTGTGGGAGTAAAACTCAATTAAGGCCAGACTCATTAGCACTTAATTTCATTTGAGCCTTTATTGCTTGTAATTGTACAGTTTCATAACTTTATCCTTCACTCTCACTCATAATCTTTGTGAGCTTTACGCTTTTCATAGAAGGCAAGGCTTCTCCAGGAAGCTTCTGTGGGTGAATTTGTTGTGCACGATGAGGTACGTATTTCTTTTAGTGCTGGCATCCCTGATACAGGTTGAATGAACAGGTATGGAATCAGAACTGTGTTGTGGTGAAGACAATTCCAAGTGATATGAATTTCAAAAAGAAAAATACAATTTTAACATGTTTCAGTAGGTTCATAAACATGGCATAAATAGCACCTGCAAGATGGGGATATGAACGAACCACTGGATTTAAGCCAAAGCTAGGATTTTCAGACACCTGTAAGTAGTCAGACATCCCTTTGGAAATACTTCTTTCAAAATTAAAAACAGCACTATTTATTTGAAGGAAGAGGTACTATAACAATATTTGTATTGGTTTTCTCAGGAGAAGGCACACATTATTCTATTCCTGTGGTGCCTTTCTAGATAAATAGCTTATACATAACTTGAGAAAAGGATTTCAACGTTTTAATTAAAATTTTAATAAATATTAAAAATTTAAATATAATGGAAAGGCCCAAATTTAGCACAATATACATGTCTATGTGTTGATTTTTTTAAAAATCTCACTGCAACCCAGGAGTTACAGACTAGAACTGCTTGACTCATCAGATTTTCTTGACCACACATTTTGAGGATGCAGACTGCCAGGTCGCACCATTGGTAGGATTTTAACCTTCAGTATTGAGGTTAGGGTTGTTGGTAGGTGCCACATAGTTGGGTTCCACTCACAGCAAGTCTCTGCATCACAGACGCAAATGCTGCCTGTTTTTTTCTCGCAACGGTTGCTGTGCTTGACACGGTAACAGTCCTTCTCTTCAATTGTATTTATTCTTCTCACTGCTCCTCTTCTTTACCAAGTATGATGTCCTGCCCAGAAACTGGTCTCTCCTAATAACCTGCTTAGGGTACATTAGAGAAACAAACTCATAGACACACATATGGATAGAAGGGGAATGTTTATATACCAGAGGAATGCAACATTGAGAAGCATCCCCACCCAGTCCAGCCAAAAGTCGTAAGTCTTATATTAGCCCATATGCCCAATATCAGTTTATAAGGTCTCCTTCCCACTCACGAAGTTACAGGCCAGTGGGTGCAGATTCCTGGAGCTGTCAAGGGTCTCCACATGGCTCCTTGCTTCCAGGGTGCAGGTCCATCAACAGCATCCAGTGATGGTAGAAGCAATTCAGTGCAGGCATGGATCTCCATGTGGCTTCTCCAGCTTCAGAGGTCTGGTTCCATCAGGGTAAAGCTGTGTGGCTACTACTCCAGCTCCTCCATCTCCTGGGACACTGCCATCTTGTCTTATCCATGTTCATTGTCTCTCAGACTAACTCCCAACAACTGGGGGAGATAGCTTCTCATCGCCATGAGGGAAGTATCGCGAGATTTCCCAGAAGTCTTAGGAGAAAGCCATGCCCATATGGAGGTCTCGTTGACTCCTCAATGGCTATCTCCAGATTAACAGGATAGACCCCAACCCTACATCTCAATCATGAAATTAACATGAGCACATGACCACCACACTTATCATAATTATTGGTAAGGAGTATTCTGGCTACACTTTTCACAAAACAAATTTTTGTTTGTCTTTTGGTCAAACTCGCTGCCATTGACTCCATGACATGTCATAGTGAGTCCATAAGACAGGACAGAACTATCTCTGTGTATTTCTGTCGCTGTAACTCTTTATGGGAGTAGAAAGTCCGACTTTCTCCTTTGGAGCACTAGTGATCTCAAACTGCTCACCTTTTGGATTTTCAGCCCCGTGTGTGACCACGATGCTACCAGGGTTCCTGTTCTTCCTACAGACTATGGAATTTTCATTATTCTTCTCCAATATCATAATTCAAATACATCTATTCTTCTCCTCACTTATGGATTCAGTGTCCAGCTTTCATGTGCACATGATGCTATCTATTGAGCCTGGTATAAGGATTTTTGTTTTCTTTATATTAATCTGAAATGCATACTGAATGCTACAGTTTTTTGTTTTATTTTGATTTCCATATGCAAAAATTTCAATACTCTAGGTTTTCAGAAGGTAAAGTTATCTTCATATTGAAGATATGACTATCTGATTCAAAATGGCCAATGTCTGTCTATTTGAGCTCACAAAGGTCTAGGATATTAGTCTTTAATTGATCCATTTCATTGAAAGTTTAACTAAATTGATACTTTGTGCATCACAAATGGATTGCTAGTGGGTTCACCCAGTCATTAAGATTATCTCTGCTTTGAGGAGGTAGATCTTTCTTTGTCATATTTTGACTGCCTTCTAACCTGATGGCCTTGTCTTCCTTCACTTTACTAGACAATGTTCTGCTGCTATTCAGCAGATTTTCAGAAGCCAACCACTCAGAAGTGGACATCCTATTCCTTCTTCCCATTGTGTTCTTAATCTTAAGCCAGCAACTATGTGAGTCTGAAGAAGACCCCAGGTAGCATAGGACTTAGGACTTGAATTGAGCTGCGATGGGGTACTTTATTGATATAAATTGATTTTTTCTACCTAAGTGAGAGTCACTGGTTTTGTTTCTCCAGACAACTCAGTCAAATATGAAGGAGCAACAAACAAACAATAACAGAGAAAAAAAAAGCTCCACTAGGCAAAGTTTTAGTATTACACATTTTCACCACTAGGGGGGGTATGCAACACCACCTCTGAGTTAGTGCAACCAGTGGGGCATTGCCTAGGGTCTCTCTAGTCACAGTTAATTTTTCATCACAAGTGAACTACAATCAATGGGATGGATAGTGGGGCTTAATCAAGGGCAAGGTAGCCCCAAGGAATAGGTAAACTTGAACATGATGGTGGAACAAGAGGAAAATAAAGAAAATAGAGGAAAGAAATGGGAGGCAAAGGACATTTATAGAGGCCTAAATATATACATAGAGGAATAGAACTATGTATTCCTATCTATGTTTAGAATTAAGGTTGCAGATGGACATTGGGCTTCAACCCAAATACTTCCTCAGCAGAAGAACACTTTGTTTTAACAATCTAGTGTTCACTCTGGTGTTCGCCTCCCCAACAAAATCGCTGAAGACAAAAATGGGTGTGTAAGCAAATGTGGTGAAGAAAGTTGATGATGTCCAGCTATCAAAAGATATAGCATCTGGGGCCTTAAAGGATTGAAGATAAAGAAGTGGCCATGCAGCTTAGAAGCAACAAATCCCACGTAGAAGAAACACACCAACTTGTGTGATCATGAGGTGTTGATGGGATCAACTATCAGGCACCTAAGATCCAGAATAAAACCATACCCAATGTGAATGGGGCGGAGGGCAAGCAGGCACGGAGGGGAAATCCAAAGCTCATCTGTAGATAATCGTAATCGCACATCCCCTCATAGAGAGGTCACAGGGAAGAGATAAGCCATTCAGGATGCAGTAAAGCACTGATGAGACATACAACTTTCCTATAGTTATTTGGTGCTTCTTTCCCCCCACTGCCATGACCTAAATTCTACCTTACAGTCCAGAGCGTGAACACTGCTACAGATAAGAGCCTGCAACATAGGAAATCCAGGATAGGCAAACCCCTCAGATTCAACAAGGAGAGTAGAGATACCAGGAGGATTAGGGAGAGGTAGGGGGAGAAAGGGGGATCGATCACAAGGATCAACTAGAACCCCCTCCCAGGCTGGGTGAAAAATATAAACGTGGGTGAGGGGTGACAAATGATGATGTAATGTAGAAAAATAATAATTGATAGCTTATCAAGGATTCATAAGGGAGGGTGGATAGGGGAGGGGGTGAGAAGAATGGGGACTTGATATGAGGGCCTCAAGTGGGAAGAGAATGCTTTAAAAGGATGATGGCAATAAATGTGCTTCACACACTAGATGAATGTATGGATTGTGATGAAATGTAAGATCCTCCAATAAAAGTACTTAGAAAATAAAAATAACCAATTTCCCTTGAAATGTTCTTGTTTCGGCAAAGGTGAAATGTTAATTAAGGACAAGCCTTATTCTGGATGTCCATCAACTTCCTAAACAGATGAAAATGTTGACTTCCATGCTTTTGGAATTGTTTTCAAGATACGTCTGTTGATCAAGCTTTCTACTTAGAGATTCTGAAAAGATTGCTAATAGTATTGACAGAAAAGGCCTGATTTGTGACCCATGGGGGACTAGTTTTGTCACCTTAATAATGAATCTGCTGATGAATCTGTGCCTCTCTTGCTTCACACACGTTCTGTACCTGATCTCATTCTGTGCAACATCTTTTTGTTTCCACAAATGCAGCGGGGCATGGAAGGACAACAATTTGATGACAGGGAAGAGAGGAAGAGAAAAATGATGGAGATGCTATCAGCCATCCAGATGAGTTTGAAAAATATTTTCAAGAATGAAATCACAGATTTGACAAATGTGTTAAAAATAATGGAGAGTTCTTTGAAGGTGATAAAGCTTTGGTTTTTAAATAAATTCATACCTTTCAAAACATTCAGCTCATTTTTGGGGTATCCCCTCACACACACACATAGCTTCTGGCATCACAGAAATGTAAATCATGCTATAACAAAGTGACAGCTGATTCTGACAGGTTAGTAGATGTGTTAGTCTGGGTAGACTAGAGGAACAAATTCAAGGACACGCATATCGATATAAGGAAAGGGTTTATATACAAAAGGTATAGGACATGGAGAAAGCATCCCAGCCCAGTTCAGTTCAAAGTCATAAGCCTGAAATTAACCCACATGCCCGAAATCAGTCTATAAAGTCTTCTTCCGACTCACAAAGTCACAAGTCAGTGGGTGCAGAATCCCGGTGCTGGCAGGGCACCTCGCCTCCAGGGCTCAGGGTCCACCAACAGCAGAAGCAACTCATCACTGGCAGAGGTCTCCATCTGGCCGCCCCAGCTTCAGAGGTTTGGCTCCATCAGGGCAAAGCTGTGTGGTCTCTCCACCAGCTCCTCCAGCTCTTCCAGCTTGTCTTCTCGGTGATTAATTGTCTCTGAGACTAACTCCCAGCAACAGGGGGAGATAGCTTCTCATCTTCATGCGGGAAATATCACGAGATTTCCCCGGAGTCTCAGGTGAAAGCCATGCCCACATAGAGGCCTCATCGTCTACTCAATGGCTATCTCCAGATTAACAGGGTAGACTCCACCTCTACATTTCAATCATAAAATTAACATAAGCACATGACTACCACAGTAGATGAGCACAAATTGTTTTTGCCAATCAAAGGCCACAGTGAAAACCCAATATTTGCTTACATTTTTCCTACATAACTTCAGGTTATCAGAATGACTGGAAGTCTCCTTGTACCATACAGTCTTGTTGCATGTTTTTTAGCCATGCTTAGTCTTAATTCAAAGTACATCCTGAAAAATAAATGCTACACTTTTTTACATGAGGTTATATCTTTCAAAAGGACATAATGAGAAATGTAGACTCAAAGGCCTTAGCAAATCATAAAGGTAATATAAAGAATTGTGGATTGTAAATCATTGAAATTATGACCGCATTTGAAAATTTGAAAATGATATTTGGTACCTGTGTATCGGTGTATCATTTCCTGTGCACATTCATAAGTATATTTCTACCTCTTAACAGAACAGCATTGTGATGTATATATAAAAAACACAGGAGATGAGCTGGTCAAGGTACAGTGTAGTAACAATGAAATAAACCACTCTCCTCTAGTTCACAAAAACTTCCTCCCATCCACTGTCATGATCCCAATTCTATCAGACAAATCCACCTGGAGCGGGGGATGTAAACTAGAGGAAGAAAACATGGGGACTTTAAGATAGTTGATCCCTCAGGACTGGTGGTGGGAGTGGTGATACTGGGAGGGTGCAGAGGTGGTGGAATAGAAAAGGGTAACCAATTTCAGGGATCTACATGTTACCTCCCCTTTGGGGTACAGACAACAGGGATGTAAGGGCAGTATACTATATGAAAAGGTAATAACAAATTGTAAATGATTAAGGGTTCATGGGGAGGGGAGAAGGAAAGAGAAATATGGGGAGCTGGTGCTGGGGGCTTAAGTGGAGGGAGGACGTTTTGAGAGTGATGATGGCAACAAGTGTGCAAATGTGACCTGCATGCAATTGATGCTTGTATGGATCACTATGGGAGTTGTATGAGGCTCCAATAAAATGATTTATTTAAAAACAGAAGGGGGAGGAGGAGCTTATACCAAGGGTTCAAGTAGAAAATATTTGGAAATGAAGATGGCAACATGTTTACAAACATGCTTGATACAAATGATGTATTGAATGTTATGAGCTGTTAGAGCCCCCAATAATATCATGGGGGATGGGGGAGGAGGGAGGGGGAAAGAGGAACTTGTACCAAGGGCTGCAGTAGAAAGTATTTGGAAATGAAGGTGGCAGCATGTGTGCACATATGCTTGATACAAATGATGTATGGCATGCTTTAAGAGCTGTAAGAGACCCCGATACCATCATTAAAAACACACGCACACACAAGTAACCCACTGCGGGATTCCTACTCATTGTGACCTGCAATGACAAAGCAGAACTTTCCCACAGGTCTTCGAAGCTACAGATCTTTATGGAAAAACATGTCAGCATCTTTCTCTAGTGGAGCAGCTTTATGAGTTAGAACTGCGAACCTTTTAGTTCGCCGCAGTGGAGTGCGTTAAACACGTGGCATCAGAAGTCCTTGTGAGTTATATAGGGAAAGATAATAAAGGATTTAACATTTAAATAGCTGCCTAAGTTCACAATACAATCATCTTTTGATCTAGTTTTAGAATCCAAATTTTAATCTAACATATACAGGTTTTGACATAATTTAAAATATTTTAATGTTAAATTTGTCTTATATTGATTTCTCTTAGCATAAAAGAACACTTGTCCAATCCAATTTATCTCCAGGTTCATTTTACATTTTTTATTTGAATACCAGATTATCTTGTATCTCCTTATATCCTGATTAATTGCCTGCTCAGCTAGTAGTTTCCTATTTTGTCTAGCTAGTGGGTCATGCATTTTGTCAATATTTAAGAATAGTTGCTTTTTCTTTTTTTCTAGCTATAATTTATCTGCAAAGGGGAAATATGAAATAAGCCTTCTGTATTTTTATCATAAAGCAAAATGGATTTTTAAGGAGGGGCAAATATAAAGTCACATATTAGAAGTAGGTAGCTTGAAGATTGTGATATTGATGTTTATATACTTTGGCAAAATTCAAGCAATAGTATAACTATAAATAAACATATAGTTCTTTACATATTTTGAATACACTAATTTTTGCTTTTTCTCCATTTTATTCAGCCAGACCCCACTGCTATTAAGAGTTCAGTTAAAACTGAGACACACACCACAGAAAAAGAGGAGGGAGAGTGCAAATACAGGTAGACAAAGACAGAGATACACAGAGAGAAATTTATATCAAGAAAAAGGCTCACACAATTGTAGAAATGGACAAGTCTATCTGAGTCCAAATGAGTCCCAAGTCTGTGGGTCAGATGCTAGGCTGGAGGCTTCTCCTGACTCACGTATTTTTGACCTGTTGGTGGCTGCTGGGCAGAAGGAGAATCCAAAGTCAACAGGTCAGGATTTCAATGACAGAGGCAATTAATCCAAAGTCAGCACACCAGATGGCAGACCATTGCTAGCTCCCAGAATAAGCAGCCAATATGGCAGGTGATCAATTCAATAAAAAGAATCAAAAGGTGATGAGCCGGGTGTAGAATAAAGACCCAACTAAAAGCAAGTCACTTATGGATCTACGAAGCAGGTCACATCACCAAGGAAACTTCCTTTCAATTTCATCAGGGCTTTAACTTTAGTGAGGAAGAGGGTTGCACTCCATCCTAACCTTACAACAGTAGATACTTTCAGGATATTGTTTACATCAAGTGAGATCGCATTATCTAGGATGAATTTCTAGATCTCAAGTGCCAAACCCTTGTGAATCTTGGCTCAGCCAAGTTGACAAAAACCTAACTATCTGTGTTAGGCGGGGTTGACAAGGGAAACAAATTCAAGGATACTCATATATGTGTAAGAATGAGCTTTATGTAAGAAGTAATTGCATATAAAAAACAGTACAAATTTGATGCTAGTCCACAAGTCCCTTCTCAGAGTGAAAAAAAACACATGTAATGAAGCAGAATGAGGTAGCACCACTGGCCAGAGGATGGGTTTAATGGGGTGCACAGGTCTCCATGTGGCACCAGCAGGAAAATGAATGGCAGAGAAAGGGGGAGGTTCCCAGGACTGTCCTTAAGAAGAGGTCATGTTCACAAGGAGGCAACACTAGGCTGTGCCTTGATGAATGGACCAGACCTCACCCACACCCTTCAAGTTGACATAAAAATATGCAATTCCCACACTGGCTTCGGTAGATTATTTTTCAGTACATGGCAGGCTGGTGACACAAGCTGACACCAAAGCTATCACATTAATGAATATTATGCACAAGCTCAACTATTGAGTGAGGAAATGCGAACCATTCTTGGCAACTGTCTTCACACAGCTGATAGATTCTGGCAGGAGGGACTGAGGATGATCAACCACAGAAATCACTTTGTGAATTATTTCAAACACCAGATGTCAGACACCTCCTCAAAGCTATGACTGAGAACTTTGGAAGATCGTGACCTCAGAATCTGTTTTTGAGATTTATTGATTAAGTAGATTCAGATTCAATTAAAAATCACAGATCTAAATGCAATTATTTGGATTGACCCATTTTTATTTTTCTGTAGTTTATTAATTAGATATCACATTAGAATTTCAAGTTAGATGAACTTGTTATATTACCTTCATGCCCTTAGTATTGAAACCTCTTGCAATGAACCATACATCTACTTAAGAAAGCACTATTGTAATAGCAGTTATAAGTTCAGGGTTTACTTTGTACAAGAGTCTTTGCATATATTGTCTCTTTTAATTCTCAATAACTGCAAGAATTAAAATTTATCACCTCAATTTGTATAGGAATACTTTGGACATAGAGTTAATTTTTCTTGATTGTGCCTGTTTTGATGCATATTTCATGATCCCGTATGCTGGCTGTCTAGGACAGATACCTGGATATACCTTTAGCACAAGTAGAGTCCCACACTATAAAATTTCTACTTTTCGTCAACATGCATCAGTTGCAAAGTTTACAAGACTATCTTCATATAAAATAATTATAAATATGTAATAAGGAACATGAACAAATTAAAAGTTTATTTCATCAATCAGTCATTATGGTGAGCATAAGTCTATCATTTGAATTAACTTACTGAATATATTAATACTTAAATTGTTTTATTACAATGAATTTAAATTACTTTGATAATTTTATAACTTATTACTCCCTCTGAAAAATCAAAGTTCAAGTGAGTGAAAAATAATTAGTCATGTAAGATGAATTATAATTCTGAAGTCTGGTGATTATACATAAATTTTGATAATTATAAAGTTTTCTTTTTCTTTTCCCCCATGTACAGTAAGGTTGATTGAAACCACTTGTAGGCATGAGAACGCTCACACAATCAAATATAAGTAAGTGAGTTATTGTAATTATCCACACCTGGAAACATTCAAAGACAAACACCCTGGTGATTTTTTTAAGAATTAGAAATTTACAGCTTGTGTTCAGACTACAATTTAAAATAAGTGATATTATTTATGAATAATTTTCTTTGTAAACCTTCAACTAATTCACAGTACACATTTTTAAAATAAGTAAGATGTAGTCAATTAATGTGGCCCTGTAGTCAGAATCCTTTTGTGAGTATTAGAATTCTAGACTATGCCTGTGGCTATCATTTTAGAGGGCATTCAGTATTACAGGATGGAATGTATCTTTAAGGCTACTTTATTAGCCGATATAGGTAAGTCACCATCCTTTATTTCCTTGGTCACATGGTTATTTAAAGACAAAAAAACAAAAGCAAAACAAAGCACACCTCCATTGAAGCCCTTCCTCTATGTATAATAGTCATCTTGGGCACCAAGAGAAATCCCAGAAAGGCTCTTTCCAGAGCTCTATTTGACATGACAAAATTAGAGAAACCAGAGACTGACTTAGAGACTGAGATAGAATTAGAGGAACAGTGGGACTGAATGACGTCAGTCTTCCTGATCCATGGAGGCAGAGGCCAAGGGACCATGTAGCTGAGAAGCTGAAAACTAGAGAGACTTAGTTGCTGACTGAAGAAATGTGTTGCTGTGCATCAATGACTCACTGTATCCTTATTGTTTACTAGTCTTGGCTTAGCCTATTAACATCCGTAATAAATTCCCATAATTGTAATTACTGTGTGACCATTGCAACAAATGATCAAACCCAGCATAGAAGTTGAATGTCCAGGTCGGAATAGTTGGTGTCAGAACAGGCCACTGACCCACCCAACAATGGGAGGGTATTGTTTATAGCTTCACAGGGAAAGAGGGACCAGATTCCAAGTGCTCCAAGACCTGAATGCAGCATACCAGCATGAAGCCGGGGGTCAATAGAGAGGTCTGAGAGGCCCGTCCCAATCCCAACTACAAGGAAAACCCCCTGCTCACCAGAGAATTCACTTCTGAGAACAGCACTGAAGCCTCAGTTCCAGGAGAAGCACATGAAGAGGGAGGGAGGGAGAGAGGAACACATCCAGGCCCACCATACCCTGAGGATGACATTCCTGTTCAGAGTAGCCAATGCACAGAGAGGACCGTAGGGCTGGCCCCACCGTGAGACATGAAGTACCCAAAGCACAGCAGGCGACAACACTGGAGATACATGGCAGGCATTGTGTCTGATCTGACTCCACCACACTGAGGTGGAACACTAAGGGCATGCAACAGAACAGGAAGGACAGCAGAACAATGAAGTCCTCAGGGAATGCCAAAAACAGACTGTAGGGCCAGGGCGTGACACTACATCAGACTCAACAGGAAAACACTCCTAAAGGTGAACAAATGGTCCTTGAACTATCTATAGGGTTTTTTGGTTGCTGTTGTTCTTTCTTTTGTTGCTTTGTTTTCCTCTGTCTTGTTTTTGTGCATATTATTGTCTCTGCATATCTATCTAGGTAAGATAGGCAGGATAAACAATCCAGAGGAGAAAGCAACAGGACCAACAGTTCCAGGGGGACATGGAGAGGGGACAACAGGGGAAAGTAAGTGGGTGTTAACAAACCCAGGGACAAAGGAACAGCAAGTGAACTAAAATCCTTGACAGGGAGTTTGTGGGAGGCCTGGTAGGCCTTGATCAAGGGCAACAGAGAGGAATGACTGAAAACCAAATGAAGGCTGAACATGATAATGGGACAAGAGGAGGTAAAAGGAAATAGAGGAACTAACTAGGAGGCAAGAGGAATTTGTAGAGGTCCAAATAAAGGCATGTTTATGTGTAAATATATTTATATGATGATGGGGAATAAATATATATACATATATGTATATATACATATATATATGCTATTAAAGTAGAAGATGGACATTGGGCCTCTACTCAAGTACTCCCTCAATGCAAGAACACTTTGTTCTACTAACCTGGCAATCTATGATGCTCATATTCCTGACATGATCATTGACGATAAAGTGTGTGCATAAAAAAATGAGGTAAAGAAAATTGATGGTGACTATCAAAAGGTATAGCATCTGGAGTCTTAAAAGCTGGAAGATGGCCAAACAAGTGGCCATCTAGCTGAGAAGCAACAAAGCCCACATGAAGAAGCACACCAGTTTGTGTGATCATAAGGTGTCAATGGGATCAGATATCAGTCATCAAAGAATAACAACAACAAAAATCATATCATTGTGAAATAAGAGGAGTGCAGAGAGGAGACCCAAAACCCATCAGTAGGCAATTGGACATCCCCTCACAGAAGGGTCATAGGAGAAGTCAAGACAGTCAGAATTCAATAGAGATGAAACTTACAACTTTCCTCTGGTTCTTTAATTCTGCCCCCCACCACCTATAATCATGAACCCAACACTACCTTACAAATTGAGCTAGACCAGAACATGAACTCAGGTACAGATAAGATCTGGAAACAGGGAGTCCAGGACAGACAAACCCCTCAGCAAAGATATTGAGAGTAGTAATATCAGAAAAGTAAGAGGAAGATGGAGGGAGAATGGGGGAACTGATCACACTGGTCTTTCCATAACTCCCTCCCAGGGGGATGCACAATAGAAAAGTGGGGGAAGAGAGGCATCAAGCAGTGTAAGATATGAAAAAAATAATAACTTATAAATTTTCAAGGTTCATAAGGGAGCAAGGGTGGGAGGGAGAGGGGAAAATGAGAAGCTGACACTGAGGACTCAAGTAGAAAGACGATGTTTTGAAAATGATGATGGCAACAAATGTACAAATGTGCTTGACACAATGGATGAGTGGATTGTGATAAAAGTTGAATGAGCCCCCCAATAAAATGATAAAAAAGAATAGTTATAAAAGGATGAAAGAGGGAAGCATATCTGATCTCTGCCTTGTGACAATAAGGGAGCAGAATATGGTCCCCGTGACATTGAATAGAATTCAGAAAAGCTTCACTTTTTTATAACTAATGATAAGAATTTGCCTATTATTCTTGGTAAAATATCTTCTTTTTAAATTGAAATCAGACTTGGAATTTAATTTTCAGCATTTGGACTTTTAGGGAGGTGGCAGAGTAGTGGTCTATTTTTTTTAATTAAAAATCATTTTATTGGGGGCTCATACATCGTTTTTCACAATACATGAATACACAAACTGTGCCAAACACCTTCCTGTGTCTGCTGCTGTTATCCGCTTTTCCATTTGAGCCCAGATTGATATCAGCTTCCCATCTTTCCCCCATGTCCCTGCTCTCACTCCCCCACCAACTCTCAATACTTTATAAATTGTTATTGTTCTGTCATATCTTATACTGCCCGACCTCTCCCCCAGCCCATTCCTTTGATATACGGATAGCAGGTTATGTGTAGATCCTTGTAATTGGTTCCATCTCTCTACCCCGCCTTCTCACCACCCATACGGTAACTCACCATTGGCCCCAACGGGCTCACTTGCCCTGGGTTCCCCATATCTCCAGCTCCCCTCTCTACCAGTGTTTCTTCTCCAGTCTAGCTGGATTTGTAAGGTAGAGTTGGGACCATGATAGTTGGGGAGACAAAGTCTTCAGTAACTAGAGGAGAGTTGTTTGTTTCATCACTGCCTCTCTGCACCTTGACTGGTCTGTCTCCTCCCAGTGACTCACCTGTAAGGGGATAACCAATTACCCACCAGTGAGTCTTAGGTCCCCACCCTGCTCTCCCGCTCATTTGTAATGATGTGTTTCTTGTTCTTTGATGCTTGTTGCCTACTCCTTTTGGCCACTCTTGATCCCACAGGTAGTATCCTTCTTCCTGTGGACTTTGCTGCTTCTGTGATGAATGGCCACTTGTTTATCTTCAAGTCTTTGAGGCTCCAGACAGTTTATCATTTGGTAGCTGGGCACCATCCATTTCTTTCACTCTGCTTGCCTCTGTATCCATTTGTCTTCAGTGATAATATCGGGAATCAATTGATCAATTGATTTTAATTTTTGTTCTTTTATTCCTGATACCTTGTTGTTTCAATAACTCATGATCACACAGGCAAGTGTGCTTCTTTTATGGTGGGTTTTGTTCCTAGTGAGCTAAATGGCTGCTTGTTTGTGCTCCAGTCTTTAAGACCCCAGATGCTGTATCTTTTGATAGTTGGGCACCATCAGCTTTCTTCACCACTCTTGCTCATACTCCCACATGTCCTCAGTGGAGACCTTGGGAAGGTGTGCACAGGGTGATATGCCCCCCACCCCCCCCCCTGTTTGTTGCCTGCTACCTAATGTTTTCAACATCTTGTGGCGACACTGGTTGATGTGCTTCTTCTGTATGGGCATGGCCACTTCTCTGGTAGATAGTCTTTTGTTTATCTTCAGGTTTTTAAAACCCCAGATGCTATATCCTTTGATAGCTGGGCACCATCAGCTTTCTTCACCACATTTGCTTATGCACCCATTTTACTTCAGTGATCATAGTAGGCCAGTGAGTATCAGGGAACACCAGATTCATAGAAAAAAATGTTCTTGCATTGAGGGAGCACCTGTGTGAGGGCCTAAGGTCCACTTGCTACACTAGTATTTATCCTGTAAACATGTTTTTAGATTCATTCCCTCCTTAGCATAGATAATTATATTTATCTATGTGCATATCTGTGGTTAGACCTCTGCAAGTGCCCTTTGCCTTCCAGTTATTTCCTCTATTTCCTTCCATCTCCCTCATGTCCCACCATCATGTTCCTCCTTTATTGGAAGTTTTAGTACTTCCTCTAAGTTACATTACCCTTGCTTAATCCCTACAGGCCTCCCACATCCTCCCTTCTGCCAATTCTGGACCACTTGTTGCCCACCCCCACCCCCTTCCATGAACCTGTCCATGCCCCCTTTCCTCTCCTTCCCCTGTGCCCCCTAGGAACCGTCAGACCTGTTATTCTCTCCTCCCTATTCTCTGACTAGGAATGCCTACTTCTTGATTCGGTTCATTTTGGGGGGTCAGTCTGCAATGCTTCCCCACCATGTGACCCTCTAAATGTCCTGAACAGCTGTCTGCTTCTAAGTATGACACATCTTGTTGTTGTTTGCCCAGTCCTTGCTGTGATCCATTATGTCCCCACAGGGGTGTAGTCCTCTGAGCATCATGTGTCAGTGTGGGGAATGAACCAGCTCTCTTTCTCTTCCTCCCTTCTTGCCTTTCTCCCTGTGGGTGTGGCATGCTGGCCCCTCTCCCAACCTGTTCTCTGCCATGCCCACTTTCAGGGATGGGATAAGTCTGGCTCTGGTTGCACCCAGCCCTGTAGCTCTCTCTTTTCTTGCATTCTTCCATGCCTCCACGCTGTCCTCATGTTTGGGTCTGTTGTTCAGTCTCATCGGGTGGGGCTATATAATCACCAAGGCTATACATTCCCCTTCACCCCCTAACCCCTTCTCACTTCCCACACCCTCGGGAAACCCTTATTCCCATCAGTGTCTCTGAGGGATCATCTATCTCAACTATCATGTCATGAGCAATCTTAATGCACAAATAAAACATATGCAAGTCTAAAATGACCAATGAGGTATATCACGTAAGGATCATGATAGCAAGGAGAGGAAATCTCAAAGAAATAAAGGATAGCCATTTGGTTCATAAGTACCAAACCACAAGCTGGATTTATTCTCCTTTCTGTGAGGTCCTTATAAGAGGGACTGTCCAGTTTTCTTGCTGGTGGACTTCGGGTCCAGCCACTTTCATATCAATTTGGATGCGTGTTTTCTGAATTTCAGATACTTCTTCCTGTACCTCATGATCCAGATGCCTCATGATAACACAGGCTGGTGTGCTTCATCCATGTGCGCTTGTTTAATTCTGATAGATGGTCACTTGTTTAATTCTAAGGCTTTAAGACACCTGATACTATAGCTTTTGATCTCTGAGTATGATCAGCTTTCTTCACCACATTAGTTTATGCACTCATTTTGTCTTCAATGATTACGTCAGGGATGTGGGTATGATATCATGTCATAATATTCAAATAAATCCTTTTTATATAGAGGTAAGATTTAAGTAAAGGTCCAAAGTCCATATGCTTCCTTGTAGCATTTACATATATATACATGCATAAACAAATACACACATAGTCCATATATGCATATGTATTTATATAGATATGCATATATATATGGTTTCCTCTTACCACTGTTCAACTCTCAGTATTTCATCTCATATAGAATTCAATTGATCAAACAAATCCAGAAAAGCTACAACCTCCTTGCAGTCCATTTTAGAACTCTTACTATTCCCTTGTACTCTCCATTATTGGCTCAGGCTCACCTCATCACCACTCTTTTACCCCTCCCAAGCTCTCCAGGAACCATTGGTCCACCTGCTATCTCTGTATGACTGCCTATTCTGCCCTGCATTGTTAGTACAGATCAAAACAAAAAACAATAATAATGATAGTAATAAATTTTAAAGTAATAAAAGGTAACAAAAGACAAAACAAAATTTAAAATCCCAGGAACATACAGATAGCTATCAGATTAGCAGGGAACATGATAGAGAGCACAGGTATGTCCACAAGGCAAATTTCCCATAGGTCCATGCTGCTATCCCTACAGTCCAGGATGCAGTGATCACATACCACCCCATGCCCCACCATCACACACACACACACACACACACACACGCGCGCGCGCGCGCGCTCAGTGTGGCTCCCTGGTGACTAACTCCCAGCCAGTTCAGGTGGGGAGCCAATGCTGCCCAGAAGGCCACAGTCCAGGTTTCTCGGGGACATTGGGGCTTTGCTTCCATCACGGGTCTGATGCACAGACCTTTGAGTCTGCCCCCAGGTGGGTGGGTTAGACCAGTCCCTCTCTCTGCAGTGCTGTCATCTAGGATGAGGCCTTCCTGCCTCATGCTGAGACCAGCCCGCAGGGAGCAACCCTCTTCCCTCAGGAGCACTATCTTTGTGGATCAGCATGCCCAAAATAAGGTCCACTCACACTCTCCCTTTCCTGTGGAGACACAAGCAACACCCTCTCCGAGGCTTGGTTCATGTCTGAACCCCCATTGCCTTCGTTTTTCTTCCCCACCCCTTCTGCACCCTTTGTGGACCTTAAAGGCATATGAGAGGGGGTAAGATGTTTTTCATCACAGGTGTGATTTTCATCTATGGTTGATAACATGAATGTTTGGGTTTGGTCTGAATCTAGCCGAAAATATTTGGTTATTTGTGGTTTGTCAATTCTGTTAACCATTCCAAAGAACCGGCTATTGAGCTAATTTTTTCTATTTTTCTTTTGTTTCCCCATTTGTTTAATCTCCGTCTTAATTTTTATAATTTATTTTACAATTAGTTGGATTATTTTGTTTCCTTTTCCCAACTGCTGAGAGTTTTGTGATACATATGGACCATAAGTCTCTCTTCCTTCCTCGTGTGTAACTCGTGTGTTAGACTGGCTTAACTAAAGAAACAAATTCACAGACACTCAAATGTGAGTAAGAGGGCTGAGCCCCAGTGGCATGGTGGTTGAATGCAGGACTGCGGCCCACGTGCTTGGCAGTTCAAATCCAGCAGCAGCAAGGCTGGGTAGATACTACGACAACCAGAGGGCAGTGATGACAAAAAAAAAAAAAAAAGGAAATGTGCATAAGAAAGAGATTTGTAAAAAAGAGCAATAATTTATTAAGGAAACACCCGAGTCCTGCATAGATCAAGACCAAAAGTCCAATATTAGCCTAAATATCTGACACCAGTCTATAAATTACTGTTGAGATTGACACAACACATACAATGATGCCAAATGCAGGAAGGTCACATGTCAATGGGTAAAAAGTCTTGTGGATCCAGTCAGTGGAAGCACCTCAACATTGGCAGGCAGAGGTCGCCACATGGCTCCTTCAGCTCCAGGGTTCTGACTTCTTTAGTGTAGCTTCATGTGTCTTGTCATCAGGAAGATGAAGCAGAGAGGGACTCTGTTTGGCCTCATCATTGCTCTTCCAAATGAGGTCATTAAACTGAGACCTAATTGACTACATAAACACCTCCATTCACTTTAATATCCACAGTTGGCACCACATGATGTAACTACCATAATACCTATCATGCATCCTATCCTCTGATGATTGAATTTGCTGTATTAAATAGGTTTGGGTATGATACATTTTCAGTAGTTTTTAGAAACCTCCTAATTTAATCTCTAATTTGGGCCACAACCCAGTCTTTTTTCAGAAGAATGTTGCTTTTTAGAGGATAGTGTGCTATCTTATTGGCATAGGATACTGAATGTGTAAAATATTGAGTCCAAATATAATTTTTAGTCTCATGGGTACCTATTGCTTTAACTTCTGTAAGTTCTAATTAAGAATTTTCAATTATCTTATATGCATATGAATGTTGGATATTGAATAAGGAAGACTGAAGAAGAATCAAGGCATTTGATTATGGTGCTGATGAAAAATATTGAAAGTCCCTTGGCTTGACAAAAGAACAAACAAATCCATCCAGGAAGTGCAGATAGAATGTTCCCTGGAATTAAGGTTGATGAGCATTCCTCTCATGGACGTTGGACATGCTATCAGGAGAGACTAGTCCCTGAAAAAGGAAAACCATGCTTGTTAAAGTTGAGGGCAGTGAAAAAGAACACCCTGGGCAGGATGGATTGTCAAAGCGACTTCAACAATGAGCTCATACATAAGAACAATTGAGAAGAAGGTATAGACCCAGGCGATGCTTTGCTCTGTTTTCCATAGGCTCTCAATGAGTTGGAAAGGACTGTCACTTACCAAAACAACAAAAGATGATTCAATCCATAGGCAAGAGTTCCCAAATGTATGGTTGTGTCCTGTGTAATTAGATTGTTTTAAGGACAAGTAATTGTTCCTCTTGTAAGAAAAAGAGATGCACTTTTTCAATAAAAGAATGTTGAAAAGGGAGAGAACTGTCACAGGATCAAAGGCCGGAATACAGTTGAGTTTCACAAAGACCAGAGCTTCATGTTCTCTTTTTTAGGGGCTTCTGAAGTTAGAGCTAATTTATTTTTCTTCTCTATTTCTTCCATATTCTCACTTTCTGCAATTAACATTTCTATTTTTAATTGTATAATATCTTTTACAGTTATAAACCTATTTCAAAAAACTCTGCTAAGAATATCCCTGCTTAAAATATACTGAAGGGAAAATATAGAGGAACATGTATGTCTCAAACATGGCTTATCCTTTTATTAATGCATCCTTTTTGCTATGTTTATAAATTAGTATGATTTTAATGATTAGATGGTTAATTATACCATTATACTCATGTCTTGGTATTTTATTTCATCTAAATATAATATGAGAAAACATTTTTGTTTATAATAATTTAAGAATAAAATAGGATAGTAAAGGATTTTGTCTTATGTAGTTAGCAAAAAATAACACAAGTCAATGATTGTGTAAAACAAAAATATATTTTTTCAAAGTTTTAAAATTTAAAGACTTAAATTGCTATCATTGCTGTAAGAGGCAGTCCTACTTTATCTACTTCAGGTATTCCTAGATGTTTACCCTTAGAACTCCTGAGCTCTTAGATCTTCTATGTGTGTCTGAATGCATGTGTCATTACTTTTGTGTATGTGTCTGTGGTTATTCTACTCCTTTTATAGATCAGAAGTGATTAGTTTTAGAATCCATTATATACAATTAGTACGGTGTGAATAATATGATGAATGACATCCTATTTACAAGGAGGATTGTATCCAGAACGTACTTCAATACATATATTTTGGGTAAAAATCTAATCTATCACAGGATTATTTAAAACTATTGATGAACAAAGGGGGAAATGCAATGAAATATAAAATCATATAGCAGCTAGGAGCAATAGTTGTAAGGGGAAAATTGGGTTGAATGTAAGTTCTGCTACTCACCCAACAAAAGTTAAAACATTTTGGTCTTTTTTATTTACCCAAGTACCAACCACTTACTAATTGTTTGATTTTGGAAAGTGAGCTTTTACATATTTTTCAAATGGAATGCAAAGCACACTGATGAAAACAGACATCAGAGTAATAATAGCAAAAGGTGGTGGGTGTGAGGATGTATTGACCTATAAAGAAGAGCAAAATTATAAAATTATTATAACCTAATTATGCTATGTCATTACTTCACTTCAGAGTCCTTCTGTTTTAAGGATTTTGATTTTTCAGCTTCTCTCATTGTTTTCATGAGAGTTTCCTCCATCTCTTGAAAGGGCATAACTATTAATCTCCTAGTTTCTGTTTCTGGTAGTTGCAGGGCCTTCTTTTCAGAGTTCTCCATTAGGTTTGGGTGCCTTGTTGATTTGTTACTTGTTTTTCTTCACATGGGGGATGTAATATGGTGGACTGCTATTCCCTCAGTGTCATTTTCCAATTTTTAGTGGCATGTGAGCTGCAACTTGTGTAGAGATAGTTTTCTCTTTCTAGTACCCTAGGATAGGTCTAACAAGAGTTAGAAACATACATTAGTGAAATGGAAGGACATGATGAGAGAGAAAGGCAAGTGGGGAAAATGGGGGCGGTGGAGAAAATAGAAGTGATGACAGTAAAAATAAGTGACCTCTAGAAAGGACAACAAATTTGTAAAAAATAATGGGAACATTTATATTAAAAGGGAATCAGAATTAGTAGGCATGAAAATAGGTTTCCTGAGGAAAAAGAGAGGACAGAAAGAGATAATAGGTGCACATGCAGAGAAAAGGAGGAACAGAAGAAACAAAAGATTCAGGTATGGTGTGGGCGTTCTTTTTTAAGTTCTGTTGCTCTGCAGTGTGAGTGTGCGTGTGCGGGTGCACTGCAGAGAGGTGTGGGCAGCCCATATTGGGGTAGGTGTCCCTGAATCTATAGGCCTGCTTGGTTTTGTCTCAGGCAAATGCATGATCTTAAGAGAGTGCAGTTAAGGTAGAAGAAGATACCTGAAGAGGAAATCAGAGACAACTAGAAAAAGAAAGAGAGTACGGTTTCTAATCAACTCCACATTGAAGAAATACACCAACCTGTGTGATCCAAGGAGACAACACATTCCAAATCCAAAGGCGAGAATCAGCTTAAATTCTGAACCTGCTTTGCAGAAGGCTGTGGGTGACAGTGGACGCCCCCAATCCACATGAATAGCCATGCTAACTGAGGAGAGCATTGCAAAATCAATTCTGGCAGACAGAGTTAGATTGAAGTGACACTTTATGATTTGATCTCCCTTTTGACCCTAATATTGTTTCAATTTTTAGCAGGTTTCTGCTTTCTTTTTGATTGAGGCTTTTCTTTTTTGTCATTGTCATTTAGTTTATTTGAATCTTTTGTGTGTGTGTATTCAATGATTTTTCTGAGTGTAATGCCGTTTAGGTAGATCTATAGAAACAGTACCTGGGTTGATACTCTTGGGGCATGGAGGAGGAGATCAGGAAGGAAAGGGAGAGCTAACAATGAGTACAGGAAAGAAAAAAAATACAGCTGAGCACTGGTGGCTGGATTCTGTTGATGTACCCTGAGCCCTGGAAGCAAGGAGCCTTGGGGAGACCCCTGCCAGTGCTGGGATTCTGTACTCACTGACCTCTGACTTTGTGAGTCAGAAGGAGACATTATAGACTGGTATCGGGCATATGGGCTAATATCAGGCTTATGACTTTGAACTGGACTGGGTTGGGATGTTTTCTCAGTGTTCTCAGTATTCCATCTATAAAGCAGTACAAATTGCTCAGAGCAACTCACTTGCACTGTGCAACAAATTACTCAGTGCAAGAGAATACTGGCAGTCCTTCAACTCTGGAGGACTGCTGAGTAGTCCTCTGTAGAGCAATTCAGCCTATCTGGTCACAGGCAGCAAACAGCAGAGCAGGTCACCAACAGTCAGCCAGATGACAGAGTCCAACAGTCCCTAGCTCAAGAGATGTATATCCCAGGAGCATGGTGAAGTAGGGCTTGAAGGAGTTGAGACTCACAGCTCCACAGTCCACGATTAGGTGTCCCACAGGTAGTGTTGCTTGAAAGTTGAGGCACAGGATGAACAAAGCAACCCTCTGATCCAAAGATCCGGAAGCAAGAGAGAGAGAGAGAGAGAGAGAGAGAGAGAGAGAGAGAGAGAGAGAGGGTGGGACTCGCTGAGCCCTTCCTATCTCTGTCCTTCAATTCATCTCATGTGTTCATTGGCTGTGCTGTCACAACAGCCCTACAACAGACCTACCAATCTTCTGTGGCCATGTTGGCATAACAAACCTACCCATCACAATTGGCTATAATTGTGGCTAAAATTCAAGAAAATTTATTAAAAATAGGCTTGTGTTTAGGTTACAATTACATGTAGAATCATTCCATCCCCATTCTTCCCCCTCCTGAAGCCTTGTTTTAGCAAAGACACCGGGGGCAGCAGTGATGACGCATCGTTAACTATAGACAGCAATTTGAAATGACCAATTGTTCTGCAGGAGAAAGAAGAGACTTTCTGCTTCCATGAAGTTACTACCTAGAAACATGCAGGCACAGTTCTACTTTGCTACACAGGCTCACTATGCGTTGGGATCGCCTCAGCTGCCCTGAGTTTGGGTTGGGTTTATCTTCCATGTGTACTAGGTCATTTACATTGCTCGCTTCATTTGATGTGCATAAAGAAATTGTGGCTCATTTTTGAGATGAAGAAATTAAAACACAGAACTCTGCTATTTGCTCCTATTGTTTGAGACTGTCAGGATCTACACTGACATGTTCCAGACTGTAGAGTTTGATAGTGACTTATTTGCTGGGGTGTTGGCGAAAGATGTGCCAGAAATGTTTTCTGACTACTATCATTACATGACATGGCAATAGAGGCACAACTGTTAAATCATATTGTCAGCTTCCATTATTCATAGCAAACTATGTAGCAGAATAATATGGTGTTCAAGGGTTAACACTTAAATTATAATAATTCCTATGATCAATAATTTCTAGACCTAAAAATGCTTTATTCTCAGGACTTCTAGAGAAGTAGGTTCGCTTTTTCATTTCGTCTCTCAACAGTCTTATCTGTTTGTATCTCACACTTTTTCTTCCTTATTTATTATATTAGATTCAAATGCTGCTAAAGGGAAATAGATTCCCAGAGCCTTATTATTTCCCATTCTCCAGTGCCCTTAGGGTGCCGCAGAACACATCTTGCCACCTCATTATTATCACTGGAAGACAGATGATTGGAAGTCTCTACATATCCACACACTACTTCCAGACAGGCACACACACACACACACACACACACACGCGCGCGCGCGCGCACGCACACACACACGTGACTTTGTTTTATTTTTTTCTAATCTTGAAAATATAGTGAAACATTACTTCTAAAAAGTAGCTTTAGATTTAATTTTCATTGTTTGAAATAAAGACGCTAGGTTTTACAAAGTGACTTCCTTGTTTCTTGAATTTTCAGTTGCATCCACCTTGACCTGATTTCTATAATTTTTTACAACATTAGTCATCTCTCTTGATACACTATCTGGTGAATTATTCCCTCAAATGTGACAAAAATACCTAATGTCTCGTGCTTTAAATTTCATCTTTCTTAGCCAAAGAAACAAAAGCAATCCTGTCATATCAGTAGATCGAGGAACTCACATTTTATAGTTTGAGACAGTCAAATACAGATTATTTTAGATTTTTAGATAATTAGCTTTATTTAGTAACAGAAAATAACATTAGCAGGATGATTGTGGAATAATAAAAATTGAATAATTTAATATCCCCTTTCTCTTTACCTATTTCATTTTCTAAAGTTTATAATTACATTATTTATTTATGTAGTGATTTTAAGCATTTAATTGCCAGTTACATTTGTTGCCTTCAATGATAAATTATTAAGTCACCTTATGCTGATTTACAAAGTTTCAGTCAAATATATTATGATTATACTTGTAAAGTTTCATGTTACCAAGAACTTATGAAACATTGCCTCTCTTTTCAAGTTCTACATCTTATTTTTGTTTGGTAGATTTCTTACTTAGTGCAGTTTCATTTTGGGGGAAAATCCTGTGTTACAGCTTTTTTTTCTGACATTCGGAATTATTCTCCATTAGCAGTTCTTGTCCTATTCTCTTTGCCTGGAGATGACCACAGAAACTGTTATCTATATATGTTGATCCTTCTGGGGAAATTCCAAATGTTGTTTGATCAAACAATTTCTGTCCAGTTGAGTATGACTCATGGAGACCACATGTGTTGCAAAGCAGAATGTGCTTCATAAGATTTTTCAAGATTATCTAGTTGGAGCAAATAGACAGTCCTTTTTTCTGCATCACCTCAAAACTTTTAAGCAAGTTACAATCCCCAACTTATCAGTGTATAGTTAAACGTTTCATAAACCCCCAAATCAAAAGGATTGAGCCCATTCCACTCTCAGGGATGTCACAGTATAGAGTAGAATTGTTCTATAGGAGTTTCCAAATTGTTCATCTTTGTGGAAGCATATGATTGTCAAACTCTTCAGACACAGGCAAAAGCTTGACAATGACAAAAGAAAAAAGGACTGATGCATTTGAGTTGTTGGTGGAAAAGATTGATATCACAGAATCACAGAATCACAGAAAAGATATATATCACAGAATGCCAAAAGATCAAACAAAACAACCACAGAAGAATTACAACAAAATGCTTCTAACATGTGAGAATACCTGGACTTAATCTTCCTTAGCTGAGGTGTGTCATGAGGAAAAATAATCTGATAGAAAAGGGCATCCTGCTTGGTAGTGTCAGGTTGGCAAATACATTTTAGAATCCAGGAGAATACTTTCAAGGAGGTGCATTCAAATAAGGGACTAAGATCATGGAGGCATTGCAGAAGCAGACAACGTTGTTTCTTTCTTTTCTTATGCATGAGTCTACCTCAAGTTGGAGCTCCTCTTTTATTTTTACACTATGATTTAATTGAATTTTCTGTACTGAGAAGAGTTGAGGTTAAAGAAATGCCTTGATTGTCAGTAAAAGCCTCTTGATGCAGTCAAAGTTGAAGGAGGGCAGAGCAAAACAGCTGCACTTGTGAGAATCTGTTCTGTGGAAGGCTATGGATGACAGTGGAAGCCTAGGACACATTTGTGAGCTATTCCCAGGAAAGATGTCTCTATCCATCGCTGAGCATTGACAATAAGTTTGTTACCAAACAGAGAGTACTGGAGAGATGAGTATAGGATATCAAAATGAAAAATCTGATTAGAAAGGTTAAAACCGTGTCACTTGATCCCCAGACCTTCACCCTACACACACTGATACTCTTTGGACCTGAAGTGGTTTTCAAGATTATGTGTGTATTTTAATATTGGGGTTGATCTCTGGTGTATTTTGTCATTGTAGGTAGACCTCTTGAATTGTGCTTATGTGTATTTTTCTGACATTGTACACATGAAACCCAGGATGATGGACCTATAAAGACAATAAGTAGAATCAGGCTTTCTAGGATTATGGTAGGGGAAGAGGATTAAGAGGAAGCTGATATCACAGAGTTCAAGAAGGAAGACAACGCTTGAAACTGATTGTAGTAACAATTGTACAATATTTCTTGATGTGAGTGAACTATGGAATGGCATAAAATCTGTAAGAACTCCTAAGAAAATGGCTTTTGGGGGGGAGGGAGGAAAAAAGAAAAAGAAACTGTTGCTATATTATAAGACCTCTAAATAAATAAATAAACAGAAAGCCTACTGTAGTGTGTTGAGTCTAGGGACATGTAGAATTTCAGGGACTGGCAATGTTCGTGAGAGCAGAAAACCTTGCATTTCTTCTGAAGATAGGTCAGTGGGTTTGAACTGCTGATTCAGCACTTAATACACCACAAAGCCATCAGGAGTCCCCATGTAAATATCTCTGGGAAAATATACAAAGGATTTCACTTCAGTGGATACATTTCTTAGTTTAAGTAGGGACCAAGCTTAATAATTTTTTCACATACATTGTTATTTGTCAGACCATAGGACAACATTTCCTATGGTAAAAAGCAGACTCGAAGAAATAGTTAGGTTTAAGGAAAGCTCAAATATTTTCCACTCTCTCCTCGCTGATCAATATGATTAGGTGTCAAAGAGCGGGTCACTATGCAGACACTGTTGCTGTGCATCCCTTGGGTGACCAGATGCTCCTTGCACTTCAGAGGCAGTTGCTGTCCGTTGTTCTCTCTCTCTAAACTCAGACGTCCACATTTAGGTGGAGAGGTCATCTCGTGTCATTTCCAACTACAGGCTGAGCTGCCTGGGTCAGGATTTGCATCCAAGAGGGGATGCACCCGATGACAAGACAAGTAGAATGTTTGCTCCTCACGGAAATGCCTTTCCACCTGAGACTGTCTCCCTCTGGGCCCAGAAAACAACGCACTCAAAGGGAGCCTGCAGCAGCCTTCCCACCATATGTCCTCCATGGACCTTCTATCTGCTTTCCACTTCTCTCCCCCCACTGGCTTCTCTTCTCCCTAAGCCACAGGTTTCCTTGCCTAGTGGGGTAGCCACTAACCTGTGTGCGGGCCACAAGTCAGAGAAGACACAGAGCATGTGTCTAGGTTGTTGGCCTAAGTCCCTGGAACCTGGCCTAATTTTCAACATCTTTTTTTGTTTTTTTTTTTCTTTTATTTGCATCCAAGACTGGAGGAGAGTTGGTGGGGAAGACCAAGGTTTTGGGGCTCAAGGAGGAGGCATTATGTCATGGAAAATACATGGATCCTTACCTAACTGTAAAGTGATTTAAACATATCTATTTTTACTATTGTCATAAATGTGAAATGTTAGAGAATAGATGCTTCATAAATGAGAATTAGGTGTATTAAATCCTTACTTCAATTTATCTATAGAATCAATGAAACTACTTCATTTTAAAACTTTAAAATCTCCATGTGTGTTCTGGATAAGGGTTTTGGATTATGTTTCCTATAGAAATGAGAGCAAAATAGTCTGCTATTGGGTATCGACAAGAGCTAAAGATTAAAACTACAGAAGAATATTATTTTCTTTCTTTCTTTCTTTTCTTTTTTTTTTTAAAAGCAAAGTAGGCCAGTGGGAAGATGTAGAAAACATGAACAAAAAGAAAAACAAACTTAAATATTTGACATATTTGGGGCAAGGTATTTTTGATGGATCATTGCAGTGGCTTATTTGCTGACCCACATAGTACCTAATATCAATCAGAGAGAAAGTCTTCCCACTACCACCCCATTTATGAGTACTTCTCCCCCGTGTTCTGTCGATGGGAAGGGAAGCTTTGATTTATTCACCTCCCATTGTTGTCTATTCTATCATGCTTTTTGCTGTTCTAAACGTAGATTTGTTGTTTCTACAGATAAAACTTAAAAATGCTATTCAGGATGGGATGTTTTGGTTTTGCTCTTGGTGCATTTTGCTTAGGTGCAATCAGCTGGCAAGAATGAATGTTTTCACAAGAATTCAGCATAACAATAGTCTGGAGAGAGATCTGTGTTATGGAATTCTGCTAGGAGACAG